>JAPKLY010003207.1:547-19839 GCA_026898435.1 Prunella vulgaris | reverse complement strand
AAAACCAAAATGATTTTGAAAGACGCAATAATGAAAATTTGCATGTGCGTTCTATGCGTGAATTTATTGAACCCCAACGAAATTCGGTTCCATCATGCATAGTGTACCCTCATGATGCAGATAATTTTAGGTTTAAACATGGTATGATTCAATTGCTCCCTAATTATCATGGTTTTGACTCTGAAAATCCTTACTTGCATTTAAAAGAATTTGAAGAAATTTGTGAAACATTTAATGAACCAAGGTGTACTCAAGAAGCTATTAAGCTAAAGTTATTTCCTTTTTCTCTTAAAGATAAAGCAAAAACTTGGCTTAATTCTCTTAAACCAAACTCAATTACATCTTGGCAACAGATTCAAACTGAATTTTTGAAAAAATTCTTCTCGATTAATAAGACGAATGCTTTAAAAAAAGAAATCAAGAATTTTTTCCAAAAGAGTGATGAGCAATATTTTAAATGTTGGGAACGTTTTAAGGATTTATTAAATGTTTGCCCTCACCATGGTTTTGAAACTTGGAGAACCGTAAGTTTCTTCTATGAAGGTTTAAACGCTGAAACAAAACAATTTGTGGAAATGATGTATAATGGTGAATTTTTGGATAAAAATCTTGATGATGCACTTGAGTATTTAGACCATCTAGTTGAAAAAACTCAATCTTGGTATAATGAAAATACTTCTGAAGGCTCAATTAGATCTAAGCTTGAAAATTCTAAAGGAAAATATAATTTAAGTCAAGAAGACTGTTGATAAAAGGATCTAAGCTTGAGATAAGCTTGAGGATTAGAAAAGAACCAAGTATAAACGGACAAGAAGGTATAAGCTGCTCGCCTATATGCTCGCCAGGCCGCTTGCCCACATGCTCGCCCGAGGTTAGAGGTGTCAAAGCAACGAGCCTACGTGGCCTTTCCCCCGTTGCTCGCACCAATGCTCGCCCACCTGCTCGCCCAGATGGTCGTCTTTAGCCTGGATATAACAAGGCAGCAAGTTTAGAAGATAAGCCCATGCTGCTCGCCCGGCTGCTCGCCCTCTTGCTCGCTACAATGTCCGTCTCTCCTTCGAGGGAAAGAAGACACAAGATGTCCAAAGGACCTGTATGAAAGGTCCGGATTGTTGAAAGCTAGAGTTAGTGGGGCAAAGCTTGGAGGGGGTGACAAGTGGAGGACACTTGTCACCCCCACAAGCCATATGGCTTAAAAAGAGGCCACCTCATCCTTAGAGGGATATAAATAAGAGGAAAAACCTCATTTGTAAGGATTCAATTTCCAAAATACAAGAAATACATTACACAATTCCTCTCTCTACTTTTCCAATTATAATTCCTATTACTAATCAAAATTACATCTTTAGATTATTGTTTGAGTGATTTTCTACGTATAAATTAGCCACATAAACCATTCGGTTATATAAATTGCTCAACAATTTGGCGCTAGAAGAAGGGTCCGAACCTCCGTCAATTGAAGAATTCGATACTCATTCTTCATTATTCCTCAAGAACACCAAGAACGCCCTTCGAAGTCCGGTAAACATTTTGAAGAATATCTTCAATTGTAAGTGTTTTCAAGAATTTATTGTCTTCGAAAACATGAACTAGAAAAGATTTCTTTAAAATCCCGTCTGCTATACTTAATTATCAACCGAAAACAATGACGAGACATACGTACGAATCCTCCCACGATGAATCCTGCACTACCTCGACAAGTCAGAGATGGAGGGGACGAGGACCATCCGGACACCGTCAAACTGAACAAGCTCGTGTCCCGGCGTTACCGGCGGCTCCAGTCGGTCAACAAATTGAAACTACCATTGAATCAATGGTTAGAACGCCCGAGGACATCGAGAGAGCGATGACCACCCTGAAACAATTACAAAGGCAGTAGGTGGTGATGACACGTTGTCCCGTAATCCAGGTTGCCCAGACTGAGACGAGACATGATACTCGAACAAGCTACCACCCTCAGGAGGAGGAGGCCAGTAGTGGACGTGTTGTGCCCGAAAGTTCAAGAGGCAAACAAAAGATGTCCGATCGCCTTGGACCACAACCCCCACGCTCAAACCAGCGACCAGCTGGGCGAGCAGAGGGGCGACCAGCGGGGCGACCAGCTGACCAAGCGTATGATCAACCTGAACGCCTTGACGGGTCACAAGGCGATAAGCGTGGTAATCAGAGTCATCACTCAGAAGGGAGAAGGTCGGAGCATTCATATCGCCAGGAGCCTTGCGAGTCTGATGCCCGGCACCAACGAAGGCCGGTGCAAGAAAGGTTGAGGAGACGGGCATCCGAGAGGTTAGGACCAAATGCCGCGAGTAACCTCCAGCAACCACACCGGGAAATCGCCCGAAGTGAGGGACTGCCGGGGGCAGCACGTCATCATGAGGTGCACCCGGAACAGCCTCGAGGAGGGGGATCATCCCGTGGGTCGTCCATCCTAGAGATCGAGAAGTTGAAGAAAGCTGTGGAAGACTTACAACACCAGGTGGCCATCAAGGACAAGGTGGAGACATACACATCACTCCCAGTATCACCATTGTCGCCAGTCATCCTAACAGCACCAATCCAGAAGAAAATACAGTTTCCCTCACTTGTGTTGTATGAGGGAGAGTCTGACCCCAAGGTTCACATCTCAAAATATGCCGATTATATGATATCAATGGGGGCATCGGATGCGACGCAGTGTCCGAACTTTCCCTTAACGCTTGGAGACCGGGCGCATAGATGGTTCTCAGCCTTGACACCTGGATCGATTCAATCATTTGGGCAGCTGACCTGGGAATTCCTGTCCCACTTTTCGGGATTTGGGACATATCTGACGCAGAAACATAGGTTGGCCAACATCTCGCAAGGGTCCGAGGAGACTGACCAACAATACCTGGAGCGGTTTGATAGAATCCTTCTGGAAGGGGAAGCGGTCAGTGACGATACAAAGGTTGTGGCAGTCATGGCGGGACTGCGTAAAGGAACGGACCTGTGGAAAGAAATGCATCTGGCCTGTCCTAGTACATACGCCGAGTTCCGCCACAAAGCTGGTGTATACGTCGCAATGCAGGAAGCGATGGCTAAGCAGTTAGCTCCAGAGACTGAAGATAAGAAGAATGGAAAGAAGCCTGGTGGTAGTGGTTACAAGGCCCCGAAAAATTTGAAATCATTTGGGGACACGGCAGAATATAAGGAAAAATTGAACCAAGTGTTGACTACCACGATTGATCACGTCTTCACAGCTGTGAAAGACCAGGATATGCTAGCTGCACCCCAGAGGATCAGACAAGATCGCAACAAGCTAAACCCAAACAAGTTTTGTGCATACCATCAAAGTATCGGGCACTTCACCAGTGAATGCCGCGATCTGTTAAAACATTTATGGAAATTCTATGAGGATGGAAAACTAGCCGAGTTTGTAAAGAAGGCTCCAGGAAAAAGACAACGTCCAACAAGACAGGAAGCCTCGGATGATGAAGGAAGTGATGAGGCGGAGAGAGCCCCAAATAGACAAGTAAGAAGGGGTCCACCAGCAAGGCCGACACATCTGGAGCCGAACCGAGAAATCCTTGTGATCGAAGAGATTGGTTCGGCAGGAAGGATGGTAGATGGCCGTCCAACATCAAAAAGACAGAAGAAAGCAGAAATTTGGGCGGTCAATCAGGTGCAAGAGATGGGGTCCGGATCAAAGGCGGCTACGAAACCAGTTGCGGAGTTGACTTTCTCTCAAGCAGATCTTGAAGGGATCCTTACACCGCACAACGACTCCTTGGTTATCAGCGCCAATATCATGAACGCAAGAGTACACCGACTGCTAGTGGATACGGGAGCTTACACAAATATCCTGTTCAAGAAGATACTAGACCAGCTAGGAGATTATGAATCCTACATAGAGGATTGAAATCACAAGATAGTGGGATTCGGAGAGGCTGTGACCGTCCCACTAGGTGTAATAAGGTTGCCGGTAGAACTTGTAGCGCTAGAGGACCCGGAAAGGAGGATGACAAGGTTGTTAGATTTCCTAGTCGTAGATCAACCATCCACCTATAACGGGTTCCTCGGCCGCCCTTTCATTTCTGAATTTAAAGCTGCATGTTCCACTTACTACTATTGTATCAAATTCCCAACTCTCAAGGGTGCATGTACGGTAAAAGGGGACCAAAAGAAGGCGCGAGAATGCCTATTAACCCTGAAAAAGCCCGTGAACCAGGTGTTAGTGTTTGAAGATCCAACATCACAGCCCTCCATAAGCGGGCCGAGCAATTTGGATGACACTTCGGTAGACACCGAAATGATGGAAATAGACCAAACATCGGAAGACATGGAGGTAGATAATGCATTCCAGCAAGATCCTGTGACCGTAGCCAAAGAGAGTGGTGGAATGGAAGCAGCGCCGGAGGATCAGACAGAGGCCTCGGAAAACATTGAGCCCCGGTTGGGCTATGAACCTACCTCGGAGGAGATGGAAACGCACCTTGAAGGACCAATTGATGATCCCCGGTGGAAAGATAAAAAGCGACGCGCCACACCGGTGGAGGAGCTCAGATCCATACAAGTTGATCCAGATAAAGAGGATCTAGAACTCTTTATCGGATCAGAATTGGAAGAACCTTATAGAAGCCGGATGGAGGAATTCCTTCGGTCAAACCTCGATGTGTTTGCATGGTCACACGAGGATATGACCGGCATACCAGTGGAGCACGCGTGCCATCGCCTGAATATAGATCCCACGAAGAAGCCTGTTCGCCAGAAGAGGAGAAAATATGGGCCAGACAAGTATGAGGCGTTGACCGGTGAGGTGAAGAAACTTTTGGACAATAAACTCATAAAGGAAGCACTATGTCCTCAATGGGTGGCGAACCCTGTCTTAGTCAAAAAACCAAATGGAACATGGAGATTATGTATAGACTTCACAGATCTTAACGCCGCATGTCCAAAGGATAACTTCCCTCTACCCCACATCGACCAGCTGGTAGACAATACGGCGGGACACGAACTAATGACATTTATGGATGCCTTTGCAGGTTATCACCAGATTGCCATGCACCCCGATGATCAAGAACATACAGCCTTCTATACAAATAAAAATCTATTTTGTTGGAAGAGGATGCCCTTCGGGTTGATCAACGCCGGCGCCACATATCAAAGATTAGTCAACAAGATGTTTGACCAACACCTTGGTGACACAATGGAGGTCTATGTGGACGACATTGTTGTGAAGAGTCTTAGAAAAGAAGACCATCTGGAGCACCTCAAGCAAGCATTCGACATCATGAGGGCGTATAACATGAAGCTTAACCCAAAGAAAAGTAGCTTTGGGGTACAATCCGGCAAATTCCTGGGACATCTCGTAAGTCAACGGGGCATAGAAGTCAACCCATCACAAGTCAAATGTATCCTAGACATGGGTCCACCAAAGGATGTACCGGCAGTTCAACGACTTACCGGATGTCTCGCGGCACTTAATAGATTTATATCCCGATCTGGGGACAAGAATAGACCCTTCTTCGAGTCTATCAAAGGCAAAGACACCTGCAAAAGGACCGGGAAGACCAACTACGTATGGACGGATACTTGCCAAAAGGCGTTCGAAGATATAAAGAGCTACCTCAGTAATCCCCAGATCCTGTCAAAACCGGTGCCGGGAGAAAAGCTATACTTATACCTGGCGGCCTCGGAAGTAGCCATAAGTTCAGCCTTGGTACGTGCAGAAGGTAAGGCGCATCTGCCAGTGTATTATGTCAGCCAAGTGCTACATGAAGCAGAACTACGATATTCCCCAATGGAAAAATTGGCATATGCATTGGTGATGAGTGTGCGGAAGCTCCGGCCATATTTCTTCGACCATCAAGTGGAAGTTTTGACAACATTTCCCTTGAGGCAAGTCTTACATAGACCTGATACTGCCGGACGATTGTTAAAATGGTCACTAGAGGTTAGCCAGTATGGTATAACATACGCACCCCGAACAACGATCAAAGGGCAGGCTCTGGCAGACTTCATAGTAGAGCTAACCTACCCTCAAGATCCGACGAGGGGACGTATTTACCCATGGCACCTCTATGTAGACGGCTCAGCAACAAGTTCCGCAGCCGGAGCAGGTGTCGTCCTAATAAGTCCCGACAAACAAGTGTTTACCTCAGCAATAAGGTTCAATTTCCTAGCAACCAACAATGAAGCCGAATACGAGGTGCTTATTGCAGGCTTGAGACTATCATTAGCGGTGGGGGCAACTAGGCTTCAGATTTTCGGAGATTCACAGCTAATCATATCTCAAGTCCGAGGAGAGTACGAGGCGAAAGATCGACAAATGATCATTTACCAAAGGATCGTTGCACACCTAATATCAAAGTTTGAACAAGTATACATTGAGCAGATCCCCCGACTAGAAAACACCCAAGCAGATGCTTTAGCCCGGTTAGCCACGAGCACCGGAGAATCAAGCATCTCAGAAGTGGTGGTCACAAAGTTAATTAATCCTTCAACATTTGATTATGTTCATCAAGTGTTGAAGAGGGGGCAACAGATAATCAATTGCCAGCAACAGTCTACAGATGATTGGCGAACACCTATCTGCAAATACCTGTCCAACGGAGAGCAGCCAGGAGACCCATGGGAAGCACAGCGGATTGTGAAACAGGCTGCGAGATACACGATGGTTGAAGGACAATTATATAAAAGAGGAATTTCACTCCCATTACTCAAATGTCTTTCTTCAGAAGAAGGACAGAAGGTGTTGAAAGAAATCCATGAAGGAATATGTGGAGGACATGCTGGGGGGCAAGCCTTGGCTTACAAAACCATCAGGCAAGGGTATTATTGGCCGACACTGCGAAAAGATGCTATCAGATATGCTAAGAGATGCTTGAAGTGCCAATAATTCGCTCCAAGCATCCACACCCCAGCACAAGAATTGAAGTCAGTATATAGTCCATGGCCATTCGCTAAATGGGGTATCGACTTGATCGGCCCATTCCCTCCCGGGAAGGGAGGGGTAAAATTTGTGGTAGTGGCAGTGGACTATTATACTAAGTGGGCCGAAGCTGAAGCACTAACGACGATAACCCAAGAGAGGATGATAAGCTTTATTTAGAAGAACCTGATATGCAGATATGGGTTACCACAGTCAATAGTCACGGATAACGGGAGGCAGTTTGATGGAAATAAGTTAAGAGACTTTTACACATCGTGGAACATCAAGAAACATTACTCCACACCATATCATCCTCAGTCAAACGGACAAGTTGAAGCAGTAAATAAAATTTTGAAGCACATCCTAAAGATCCGGTTGGAAGAAAAAAAGGGGAGTTGGGCTGACGAGCTTCCGGAGGTCTTATGGACCTACATAACGTCTTACAGAACGAGTACCGGGGAGACCCCATTCACGATGGCTTTTGGAGTGGAAGCGGTCATCCCAGTAGAGGTCCAGCATCGGACATGGAGGATAATCGAGTACAACGAGGAAGCAAATGAAAATGATATGGCTGTAGAGAGAGACTTGATTGAAGAAACAAGAACCTCGGCAGAAGTGAGAAATGCAGTCTATAAGCGACGAGCCGAGAAATACTACAACTCGCAGGTTAAAGATAGAAAATTCCAAATCGGTGACCTAGTGATGCGAAGGATATTAGCAGTCCCGACTGGAGTATTTGGTCCGAAATGGGAAGGTCCGTTCAGAGTAACAAAAAGTTGGCCTAATGGGACATACGACCTGGAGGATATGCAAGGTAGTTCTTCGGCATACACATGGAATGCGACACATCTCAAGAAGTTTTACCAATGAAGACTTATGTAAATTTCTCAAGAAAACCTTGCTTGTCCAACATGTATAGGGGCAAACAAGTCTGTAATAGATGTGGACGAATCTGTAAAGTTATTATTCTATTGAATAAAGAGAATTCCTTTCGAATTGATGTATCAAAAGATGTCTCAAGTTATAAGCTCTAAAGACTTACAAGTCCACAATAAAGGCAAGGTATTGAGACTAACCCTAAGGTTAAAACCATTAAAAGGGAGTCCTTACCAATCAATAAGCCTACATCCAAAGAGATGAAAAATAAGGTGTAAATTTGCGATTCCATAAAATGGAAAAGTAAGACGAATCAATTAAAACACCATACATCAAAAAGCGAGCACTAAATAACTAAGACAGAAGTATCAACAACGGGAGTAAAATATAAGCGAAAGCCAATAGAAGAAAAACTGTCAACGCATTAAACGGCAAAAGGTGTTCGGGTACATATAGGGCGCCTTCAAGGGCGAAAAAGCAAAAGTAAGAACGTCTCCAAAGACAATTGAAACAAAAAGAAAGAAACAAAAAGAAAGAAAACCATCATATTAATGCCCGCCAGGCTGGTCGCCCACCTGCTCGCTAGCCTGGTCGCCAGCCTGATCGCCTGCCTGGCCGCCCACCTGCTCGCCGGCTCCTGAAGGAGAGAGACCTGGGAGGACCTCGAAAGGAGATAGACCCTCAGTGTCCACCATCGTATCGTCTTCAGCGTTAATCTGAAGAGGCGGATAGTTTCCACCGATGATCTTAAGTGTCGAAGGCACAACACTTAGATCGACTCCCATTTCTTCAAGATCCCCGATGTCCACCACCAAACCTTCCTTAAGAGGACGTTCGGTAAGGAAGTCGGTGAATTCCTTCTTCAAAGCCGTCCAGGGGTCCTCGTTCTCACCAACAGCATGGTGATAGGCCCGTAGATTCTCGGTAAAGGCATATACGAAGCCAAAGTCAGAGGACTCGGCTCGAATGTTAGCGACAGCCTCGGGGGTATAGCAGTCAGTGTGGGCCGCTTTGTGCTCGGCAAGTTGGGTCTGAGTAGTTTGGAGTTCGCTCTCCAACTCGGTAATCCTCCTCCGAGCCACTCTGTTCTCTTCCAACTGAGCACGCAAGCTCGTCACCTCAGCACGTAAACTCTCAGCCTCGGCATGGGCCCTCTCAGAGCTGGCAAGGGCCGACTTTTCAGCATCCAAAGAGGCCTTGGCTTTGGCCTCTGCTACAGCTATCTTCTTCTTAGCCTCATCTCTCTCTTTCTTCACATTATCTGATAGCACAGCGTAAGCTTTCTCCAAGGTGACGGCTTGCTCGAGGGCTCGCTGAGCACTGAAAAGAGCCTCACTCGTATGATGCATGGCCGTATGAATATTATCCGTCATTGATTGGCGCTGAGCGATGTCTTCTTGAGGCTGAGACCAATGCCTAACGGTGGATTCAACGGCAAGGCGAGTAGAACCCTTGAGCTCGTTGAGAGACTTCGGAGGATGGGCGAGTGCGAAATGATGTACAGCTGCGCTCCGGTGTTGGTAGCGTGAGGGATCGTACCTGAGTAAGAATTCAAATAAGTCTAAAACAAGCCTGAAAAATGTTAAGTATAAGTATGCTACAGGTTTGTGGAGTATTACCCTGCTGCTCGATCCTGATCCCATCCAAGGATCGAGACATCCGATAACTGCCCAACAGATCGAATGGGGGCAGGAGCAGAGGAGGTGCCAACAGGAGCAGGAAGAGTTGACTCTGGAACCTCATCTCGGCCCGAGCCTCCTGGGGATGAAGATCTTGTAATTCGGGCTCTCTTGGCAGCCTCACCCTCACGCTCAATGCGTGAACCATCTCCTCGGAGCACTCGCCGGGTGCCACCGCTTGGAGAACTACTCGGTGCTTGACGATCCTCGGTACGAGGAGCCCGAGGGGCAGCAGATCGAGTGTTTGGCCCAGGACCACCAGTCTTCTTGGTAGTCTTAGCAGCAATTTGAGCGGCTAACACCACGGATGGGGGATCCCTCTTGGTACGTGCCATCCCAAATTTCTGGTTTAAAGTCTTGAAAGATGGAGGGATGGCGATGGACACTTCAGGAACTGCAAGCATGAAGAGGCAAAAAGAGTTAGAAATTTTTTCATAAAAAATAAGGAATACTAAACAAGGAATCAAAATAGATGTACCTGCGGGACGAACAACCTGGGCTCGTAGATGGTGAGGAGTGGTAATTAACCCCGAGGCGACGCGGCAGCTGAATTTGTTCAAGTAATCAAAAGTTCTGTCCTTCTTGTTCCGACGGTAAACAAGAATGCAAGTAAACTTGAACTCCTCAGATAAGCTCGTCTTCTTCCAGCGCTAAGGGATCAAACCTGCAATACAAAGGAACGAAGACATCAGACACAATATCAAAAAAGAGTTAAGATTCAAAGCATGTAAACAAGTCCTACGCTGCAACTCGCCAAACTCAGTAGGGGTCATAATTCGTCCCCCAAGACCCTCATTGTTGTCAGGAGCCCGCCAATCACCGCCGATGAAAAAGAATTGTTCCTTCCAGTCTCTCACTTTGTTTGGCAGTCCCTCGAGGATCTTCATGTCACTCCTCACCTTAAGGTAATAGTAGCCTTGGCCCTCCTCAGAGCACTTGCTAAGGCAGAGGGTGTAATTCACCTCTTGAGCAGTCAGACGATCCTTGTATTTCTCCAAGGTAAAAACCGTGCATAGCGATATCAAGTACGTCCACGCGTTGGGGGTTAGCTGGGTGATCGCTAAACCCGTTGTCTCCAAAAAACGCCCGATAAGAGGATGCAAGGGTAACGTCACACCAGCAGCCAACGTATGCACGTTTATGGCCGTCAATCCTTCCGGAGGGCGGTCAGCTCTTTCTTTCTCCCGGGGAGCATACATAGTAACGTCACAGGGAATATGATATTCTTTCGGAATATGGTCAAGATCGTCTTCATCAATAACGCTCACTATGGTATTCGCCTTAAAGGGTGTGCGATCATCTCTTTCAAGTTCCCGATATTGCCGAGGCGGTGTCGGGAAGTCAGCAGCATACCGCTCGTAGTACGCTCTCCAATCGAGCTCCTGTGCAATGCCTTCAGGGATGGACCTCTCAGACATATGTGGTTGGGGGAAGCTAACAGACTCGAACCACTCAGTGATGGAGTCATCGCTATCGCCACTGCTGGAGAGTGTTTCGACGTCCTCCGCATCATCCCCCTCTGTGCGAGCAATGGGCTGCTCGATTTCTTGCTCGCCCAGTTGCTCGCCGGTGTGCTCGCAAGGATGCTCGCCAGCCTCCTCGCAGGCCTGCTCGCCTTCTCTCACCAAAAACCGATTCACCTTCTCAACCACGGAGTCGGACCCCGCCAAATGAACCGAGGACAGGCCCGCAATCGGACCGCCCTCCTCTACATTCTCCACCATGGGCCGTTTGCCCGGATTTCGGTGAGAAATCATCCGGCTCGAGGATGACGACATGGATTCAGGAAGAAAGAGGTAAAGACAGGGTTGACCCTAGGGTGTGATTAACTAAGGATGGTGGGCGTCGTCAACAAAATCCCAATCAGAAAATCCGGCAAACAAGTTTATAAAGTAGACATGCAAAAAATTAAAACAAAATGAAGGTAATGTGAACAAAGGATGAAAGGAATTGAGAAACTACCTGGGATATTGAGTCGCAAAACCATTCGCCGGAATCAGTGAAGATCACTAAAGTCGTCGGAAAAAGATCCGAGATCGGAGCGCCGGAAATTTTCAGAGGATAAGGGTAAATGAAGAGGAAGATGAATAGTGGCTAAGAAACCCTATTTATATGTTCGGGTCAAAGTGAAAGAGGGAAAAGAATCTCAGGGACCAAGTTGCAAAACATTTGAAAAGTTTCTGAAAGGGCACGTCTTTTCATTCGACTGATTGGCACACGAAACGAGGAGGCGCCTCGTTTTCAGGGGAGTTGCCTTAATTGTTGAGGAGAGAGAGGGCGAGCAGGAGGGCGAGCTCCGGGGCGAGCACCACGTTACTCGCTAAGCTTCTCGCCCAGTTGCTTACTAACATAGTGTAAGATCAATTCCAGCATATACTTTGATGTCAAATCAAAATATATACTGGGGGGCAAATGTTGATAAAAGGATCTAAGCTTGAGATAAGCTTGAGGATTAGAAAAGAACCAAGTATAAACGGACAAGAAGGTATAAGCTGCTCGCCTATATGCTCGCCAGGCTGCTCGCCCACATGCTCGCCCGAGGTTAGAGGTGTCAAAGCAACGAGCCTACGTGGCCTTTCCCCCGTTGCTCGCACCAATGCTCGCCCACCTGCTCGCCCAGATGGTCGTCTTTAGCCTGGATATAACAAGGCAGCAAGTTTAGAAGATAAGCCCATGCTGCTCGCCCGGCTGCTCGCCCTCTTGCTCGCTACAATGTCCGTCTCTCCTTCGAGGGAAAGAAGACACAAGATGTCCAAAGGACCTGTATGAAAGGTCCGGATTGTTGAAAGCTAGAGTTAGTGGGGCAAAGCTTGGAGGGGGTGACAAGTGGAGGACACTTGTCACCCCCACAAGCCATATGGCTTAAAAAGAGGCCACCTCATCCTTAGAGGGATATAAATAAGAGGAAAAACCTCATTTGTAAGGATTCAATTTCCAAAATACAAGAAATACATTACACAATTCCTCTCTCTACTTTTCCAATTATAATTCCTATTACTAATCAAAATTACATCTTTAGATTATTGTTTGAGTGATTTTCTACGTATAAATTAGCCACATAAATCATTCGGTTATATAAATTGCTCAACAAAGACGATCTAAATGCTAGAATTGAAAGTTTAACTAAACAAGTTGAAAGTTTGCAACTAAAGAAACCTAAGGAAGTAAAATTTGTGCAAAATGATGACATATGTGAAATTTGTGCCATTAATGGACATGTAACTAATGAATGCCCACAAATTCCTATTTTCAAAGAGATGTGTCATGAACAAGTAAATGCATTATCTAATTTTCAAAATTCATATCCATCAGCTTTTTCTGAAACATACAACCCAAATTGGAAAAATCATCCAAACTTTAAGTGGAAAAATGAAAGTGTGTTACAACCTTTTCCCACCCAGAAAAACCCCAATTCCAATTTCACCCAACATAATAAACCACATATAAAAAGCCTTGAAGAAACTTTACAAGCCTTTATGCAAGGACAAACAACCGTCAACAACCAAACGTCACAAGCCATCAATGATATTAAAAGTACATTATCTACTTTAACTAATTCCTTAAGAACAGTTGAGAAAGGAAAGTTTCCTGCTCAACCTCAACAAAATCCTGCTGGGCAATGTCAAAGTTCCTCTAATACACCAGAAAATGTTAATTTTGTCACCACTTTACGAAGTGGAAAATTAATTGACAAAACAATCAACCTTGAGAAACAGGAAGTTGAGTCAACCCAGACCCCGAATAATGAAGATATAAATAAAGGAGAAGATGAAAATAAGAATTTAAACCCTATTAAGAAATCATCCACTGCTCCTTTTCCTAAAAGATTACACCCAATTAAGAAATTGGACCAAAACTCTGAAATATTTGAGGTTTTGAAACAAGTAAAAGTTAACATTCCACTACTAGATGCAATAAAGCAAGTTCCATCTTATGCCAAATTTTTGAAAGATTTGTGTACTGTAAAGAGAAAACTACATGTTGAAAATAAGGCATTTTTAACAGAGAGTGTAAGTTCAATTTTTCAACAAGAAACCCCTCCTAAATACAAAGATCCTGGTTGTCCAACAATATCTTGTATTATTGGGAATACAAAAGTAGAACATGCACTTCTTGATCTTGGTGCGAGTGTTAACCTTTTACCGTTTTCTGTGTATAAACAACTGGATTTGGGAGAATTAAGGAAAACTACTGTCACACTTCAATTGGCAGATCGTTCTATAAAAATTCCAAGAGGTATAGTAGAGGATGTGTTAGTGCAAATTGATAAATTCTATTTTCCGGTAGATTTTATTGTTTTAGACACATGCCCAGTCTCAAATCCATCATCTCAACATCCAATCATTTTAGGAAGACCATTTCTTGCAACTTCTAATGCTTTAATAAACTGTAGAAATGGTGTTTTAAATCTTTCTTTTGGAAATATGACTTTGGAGTTAAATGTTTTTAACATTTCTAAGCAACCACAAAGTAATGATGAGGCTAATGAAATTGATGTAATTGAGACATGTACGCTTGAACAATTGATAACCTCATTTTCTGATCCATTAGAAAATTTGATAAATGATTGTGTCAATGATAACAGTTCGGAGTTTGATTCCATTCCTATGATTTCACAAGTTTCAAAGCTTAATGAATGGAAACTCAAATTTGAACAATTATCAAAGTCCGAAAAGGCTCCAACCCCGTCAAGCGAGCAACCACCAGTTTTAGAGTTGAAGCCTTTACCATCAAATTTGAAATATGCTTTTTTGGGTGCTAATGATACTTATCCGGTAATAATATCCTTTAAGTTAAGTTATGATCAAGAGCATAAATTATTAGAGATATTAAAGATTCACAAGCATGAGATAGGGTGGTCTATATCAGATATAAAAGGAATTAGCCCATTAATTTGCAGTCATAATATTTATTTAGAGGAAAATGCTAAACACTCTAGGCAGATGCAACGAAGACTTAACCCTAATATGAAAGAAGTGGTGAGAAATGAAGTGATTAAGCTATTAGACAATGATATTATCTATCCTATCTCTGATAGTAAATGGGTAAGTCCTACTCAAGTTGTGCCTAAGAAATCTGGAGTAACTGTAGTAAAAAATGATAAAAATGAATTGATTCCAACTAGGACTGTTACTGGTTGACGTGTATGCATTGACTACAGAAAATTAAATTTAATGACAAGAAAAGATCATTTTCCTTTACCTTTTATGGACCAAATTTTGGAAAGAATTGCTGGGCATGAATTTTATTGCTTCTTAGATGGATATTCAGGGTATAATCAAATTGCAATTGCACTAGAAGATCAGGAAAAAACAACATTTACATGTCCTTTTGGAACGTTTGCATATCGTAGAATGCCATTTGGATTATGTAATGCCCCAGCAACATTCCAAAGATGTATGGTAAGTATTTTCAGTGACATGGTTGAACGTTTTCTTGAAGTTTTCATGGACGATTTCTCTGTCTTTGGAAATTCTTTTGATGATTGCTTAATAAACTTGGCTAAAGTCTTAGCTAGATGTGAGGAGAAAAATCTTGTCCTTAACTGGGAAAAATGTCATTTCATGGTAACTGAAGGAATTGTGTTAGGCCACATTGTTTCATCAAAAGGATTAGAAGTTGACAGGTCCAAAATTGATCTAATAGCCAACCTACCAACACCAAAATCAGTTAAAGATATTAGATCATTTCTAGGACATGCAGGTTTTTATAGAAGGTTCATAAAATTTTTTAGCACAATTTCAAGACCATTATGCAACCTTTTATTAAAAGATATAGTATTCGAGTGGAATGACTCTTGTGAAAAGGCTTTTGTAACACTCAAAGAAATGCTCACTTCTACACCTATTATGCAACCTCCTGATTGGACTCTACCTTTTGAAATTATGTGTGATGCTAGTGATTATGCTGTTGGAGCCGTGTTAGGACAGAGAAAAGATAAGAAACCTTATGTGATATATTATGCAAGTAAAACTCTTAACAGCGCTCAAATGAATTATTCCATTACTGAAAAAGAATTACTTGCTGTAGTATTTGCACTAGAAAAATTTAGATCTTATCTTGTTGGCTCATCTATTGTTGTTTATACTGATCATTCGGCTTTAAAATATCTACTAGCAAAGAAAGATGCAAAGCCAAGATTAATTAGGTGGATACTTTTACTTCAAGAATTTGATATAATAATCAAAGATAAAAAAGGAGTGGAAAATGTATTGGCCGATCACTTATCCAGACTTACATGTGATGAATCTTTCGAGGTAAGCCCCATAAATGACTCTTTTCCCGATGAGCAATTATTCACCGTGTCTAAAGGTCCATGGTTTGCGGATCTTGCTAACTTTCTTGCGACAGGTCAAATTCCAATTCATTGGAATGCTCAAGATAAAAAGAAATTTTTTAGGGAAGTAAGAAATTTCTTTTGGGATGACCCATATCTTTTTAAGTATTGTCCTGATCAAATATTAAGAAGATGTGTACCAGATAATGAAATTCAAAGCATAATAAATTTTTCTCACTCTGAAGCTTGTGGGGGGCATTTTTCAACAAGAAAAACCGCTGCAAAAATTTTGCAGTGTGGATTTTATTGGCCAACACTTTTCAAGGACACATATGAATTTTGTAAATCTTGTGATCGATGTCAGAGATTAGGGGGCATAAGTCGTAGAAATATGATGCCATTAAATCCTATCCTAACTGTTGAAGTATTTGATTGTTGGGGAATTGATTTTATGGGTCCTTTTAATCCACCATCTTTTGGTTATCAATATATTTTGGTTGGAGTCGACTACGTTTCAAAATGGATTGAGGCAATCCCTTGCAAAAATAATGATCATAAAATTGTTTTAAAAATTTTAAAGGAAAATATTTTTTCAAGATTTGGAATGCCTCGTGCAATTATTAGTGATGGCGGTTCACACTTTTGTAACAAACCTTTTGAGAATTTAATGAAAAAATATGGAATCCATCATAAAGTGTCTACCCCATACCACCCAAACACTAGTGGGCAAGCTGAACTCGCTAATAGGGAAATAAAACATATATTGGAGAAGACAGTCAACTCAAATCGAAAAGATTGGTCAATCAGGTTAGTAGATGCACTATGGGCTTATCGAACAGGATTCAAAACAATACTTGGTATGTCTCCTTACCGAATTGTCTTTGGTAAACCATGTCATTTACCTGTTGAAATAGAACATAAAGCTTTTTGGGCTATTAAAAGGTTTAATTTTAATCTAGAAAAAGCTAGTACTTTAAGAAAATTTCAACTAAATGAATTGGAGGAAATCAGAAATGATGCATATGAGAATTCTAGAATTTACAAAGAAAAAATGAAAGTGTTTCATGACAAGCACATTGTCAGGAAAACTTTTGAAATAGGGCAAAAAGTTCTTCTATATAATTCTAGATTACATCTGTTTCCTGGAAAATTGCGCTCAAAATGGTCAGGACCCTTTATTATAAGAACTGTATTTTCAAATGGAGCGGTTGAAATTGAAAATCCAAAAACAGGTGATGTGTTTAAAGTGAATGGACAACGTCTAAAAGCATATCTTGGAAATTTTAGTAAGGAGATTGAGTCAGTATCTCTTACTGACCCGGCTAGTAATATTATGTGAATTTTATTTTTCAGGTATAAATGGCGGATTCGGTACTCCGTGACTTCCAAGTCGGTATTTCAGTTACCCACAAAACTGAATTGTTAAAAAAAAAAACATTTCGAAAAAGAAAAAAAAAATTAAAATAAAATAAAATTATAACACTCACTTTAACGGTAACAATGATGAGTGTATCACCACCACTTATCCTACCAAACGGTCATGAACGGCTAGTTTTCAAATTTTTTTCAAAAACAATTACTCTATAAATACCCAATTTTACTCCCATTTCTAAACACCCCTCTTGAAGTTATCATAAACTCAAACAAAATGAGTAAAATCTTTCTCTCCATCATCACTCTTGCCTACTTTGTCATGCTTGCTATTTGCTATTTCAATGAAGAAGAAGAATTCGGTACTTTACCTTGGATTGTTGCGGCAATTGCAATGCAATTTATAATGTTAGCTTGGGGAGTAGCATTTTTGTAATTGTAATGTAATTTCTTGTTGTTTAATAAATTTTTAATCTTTCATTTTGGAATAGGTCGACGAAATGGACACTATGGATGCGGCAATTGCCTCTTTAAATAAATGCTTTCCTTGCTTCATTAAAAAGGATTTGATTAAGATATATTATGCTCGATGTGAAAGATTACGATTAATGAAGATTAAAGGAATACCACTCGATCTTCAATGGTTGATTGAAGCAAAGGTTAGAATTGGAGGTGAGTTACCTAATTCAATTGTTCCACGCGTGGTTGGTTTGGGTAAAAGTTCATTTTCTAAAAAACGAAGGGCTAAAAGAATGGGAGTTTGCTATAAATGTGCTAGATGGACGTGTAACACACGTTGTAAAAATATAGGAATGGCTTCCGATAATCGATTAAATAAAATAGATTTCATTATAAATGGACTGAGTAAGGGGTCAGTGGATAACCAATGGACCTCTGAGACGCATTATATTGGAATAGAGGAAAGAGCTTTAGTCGATTTAAGGATTGAATTAATAAAGGAATATGAACATTGTCTCGGGAATCTGACGTTAAAAGACCCTGTTTGCCAATCTCTAAGAAAATTGGATGGGAAGCATATCCTCGACTCATAGAAGGCGTTTAAGCCGTTTCTGGACGTAAAACCAGAGGAAGATGTGAGCCACAATCACAACTACTGTCCCCAAGTGGGACCTCAATCTCTTAACTTTCTTTTGACTTTTGTTTCATTTAACATTATTTCTCGAATCGTATCAGGTACGTTTTTCATTTATCTTTGTCTATATAATTCAGTGTTCAGCTTATCACAACTCGTATCATCCTTTCGAAAGTCCAAATATGGCAACTTCATCTTCTAAAAAAATAACCTCTATTTGTGTGTTAGGGGGAGCTGGAAATAGTCTTAATAAAGAATTTGCTCTAGTAGCAAATAAGCTAGGTGGTATACTAGCTCGGAGAAATATCAAACTAGTACACGGAGGAGGCACACTTGGTCTAGTAGGTAATGTTGCCTTGACAGCATCTTGGGGAGGATCTGAAGTCCAGGGAGTCGTTCACACAGGTATAAAAAGATTTAATCCTATTACAACTGGTAAGGAAATACAGATTTCATCCTTAATGGACAGAATGCCAAAATTGATAGAAATCTCTGATGCATTCATAGCCCTTCCAGGTGGTATTCTTACTTTAGAAGAAATATTTAACATTGTATGTTGGTCATGTTTAAGTATTCATACAAAACCTGTGGGGCTACTGAATATTAATGGTTATTATGATGGGTTACTAACTTTTTTGGATCATATGAAGCAACAAGGTTTTATTGAAGAATCAGAACGTCAACTCTTTACAGCAGATTCAGATCCAGAACAATTAATAGAAAAACTCAATGCCTGTGAGATTAAAAGTTGCCCAATCACGTCTCAGGTAAACTGGTTAGGAACTCGACCCAGAATAAGTCAGGATGATTTAGATTTACATTTGTAAAAAAAAAAAAAAAGTTAAAAAAAAATGCATATATATGTATTTCAGGTTTATTGCTACAAATTTCTCTATGGAATCAGGTAATCTCTTCTCTTTTACATTACCGTCTATTCATCATTGAGGACAATGTGTTGTTTAAATTGGGGGGTGGGGATTAGTTGAGTTTTTTTTTTTAAAAAATCCAAAAAAATAAAAATAAAAAGTAAAAAAAATATATATTAAAAACACTATAAAGATGGCAGAGTAAAGGGGGTAAGAAAATTAACCTTTTCTTTATACCTTT
>JAPKLY010003206.1:0-19845 GCA_026898435.1 Prunella vulgaris | reverse complement strand
GGCTCTGGTTCGGGCGATGAAGGCTCGCACGAGTGATCACACGAGCCAGACTCGTGCGACCACTATGGTCCACTCGTGTGATGCCCCTGACTTCATATTTTCGAAGGGCTGTTTCGTCTTTTCGCGCGTTTAATAAAGGGCCTTTTTGACCAAGCATTGTGGGCACTATAAATACTTCAAGGATCAGATTCTCAAGGCATAATCCAAGTCACATTAGTTCATAATCATAGTTAGACTCTTAGATTAGAGAGAGAGAGGTAGTTACTTGTGGGTTTCTTAAGATTTCTTCTCACAAATTCTTAGATAACTTTTGATCTACCGCTTTGATCGTTGATCCGTTAATTCCTGCATTCTCGTCTGGTCTAAGGCTACATTCTCACCAATTGAATTTCAATTTCCATTGTTGGCTAGTTAGCATTTTAGAGGTAAATTGTATCTTTCCAATTTTCATTGTAATAGGTAAATCTCTTTACATTTCTTGCTTAATGATGATTGTTCCTAGCTTAATTGTTCTCATGTTTACTCAATTAGCCATGAGCTAATTCCTTTATGTGTTAGTGTATGATTCCTATGGAGTAGTGTAGTGATATGTTGATCTTTTGAATGATTTGAGTTGTTGTATGATCAATTCTCTACATTGATGGATTGAATGAATGCTTGCATGTGTAGATGATAATAAGGGCCATTAGGGAGTTAGATCTCTTGCGAAAGTAGAGCTATTTTCCTAAACTTTCTTGTATTAAGGCCAATGCATATCAAGTGTTTGATAAAATTCCTAAGATAGTGAGAATTATCTCTAGTGAATTGGATGAACAATTAGAGGCTTTGATATGTTATTAGGGAAACCTTTTGCATGTTGGAGTGGCTTGCCCATTGATTATACACAATCTCATTGCATGATAAAGTGATACTTCACTCCATGAAACATAGGATAGTACACTAGCACATATCTGTCACATTTTCTCACTTTGCAACCCAAGGTGATAGGTAGTTTACTTCTTTGACGCATTAGTAGACGATAGATACCTTTTCCCTTAATTGCTTTGTTAGCTAGCCAATTGAAACAATGAATTTTCTTACAAGTCCCCGTCTCCTTTGGGTTTGATATATATTAAAACTTGGTCAAGCTTACCACGCTAATAGCGAACACGTACACTTGCGTGAGGACTCATTTACACCGAACTAGTTTTTGGCGCCATTACCGGGGAGACAACTTGTTTGTTTGGTTGTTTGTTGTTTCTTTTATTTTTGATTGGTTACTATTGTGAGAATTTGATACTTGTTCCCTTGTAGGTATATGCACACGAGAAGTCAAGGGGGAGATTTACTACCCTTTGACTTAGACATCGAAACGAGCCTACGTAGGAGAAGAAGAGAAGCTAGATTGAATCGAGAGAACATGGAGAATAATATGAATGAAGCTCGAGATGAGATTAGAGAAGAGGAACCATTAAGAGGACAGGTGCATCAAGATGAGGATCACTTGGCTCAAAGGGAGGTTCCACAACCACAACCTATACCACGTCAATATCAACCTTATCCACCACCAAATCAACCATACTACCCACCTCAATATCCCAACTACCCAAATTACCCAATAAACCAACCATACTATCCACCACCACCACATAACTATCCTTACTATCCATACCCACCACAACCTCAACACCAAAGACCACAAATCGTAAACCCACTGCAAAATAATGAACCATTGCTCCGAGACTACTTTGAGCCAAGAGTTAATGAGCATTATGATGGTATTGAGAGACCACCAATAGATGCTGAGAAGTTTGAGCTTAATACTAATCTTTTGAAGTTGTTAAAGGAGTCTCCTTTCGAAGGATCAAGTGATCGAGAAGATCCAAATGCTCATCTCAATAACTTCATGGAGTTATGTGACACGATCAAATACAAAGGGATGTCGGATAATGAAAAGAAGCTTCGTTTCTTCAATTTTACCTTGATGGGAAGAGCTAAGACATGGATTCGATCAATGAACCCTAAAGCAGCCACATGGGAGGAGTTGAGTTCACAATTTCTCAAGAAATTTTACCCTCCATAAAAAATATTGAAGGCGAGGGAAGAGATAAAGACTTTTCGACAAAAGGCGAGAGAAACCATATCAAGTGCTTGGGGGGAGGTACCAAACCTTGTTATTGGCTTGTCCTCAACATGGTTTGAAGGATGAAGATATACTTTTGACATTCACAATTGGATTGTATGAAGGAGACAAGAATTACTTGAATTCTTATGTCGGAGGCTCAATTTGGACTAAGACCGTTCGTTAAGTGAACGAGATCATCGAGAACATAGCTGCAAATGATGCTTTTCAAAGAGATTCCAATAGTGGAACGGGTGATCGAGTTGCACTTCTTGAGGAAAGATTGACAAATGTGTGTAATTTGGTCTATGGAGGCCAAAACCAAAATCAAGCTCCAGCTCCTATGCAAGTAAGTGTTGTCGAGAGTATTCCACCTCCTACTACCGCTACTCAAGAAGAAGTGAGTTACATGGGTCGTCCTCAATACAACAATTCTTTCCAAAATAATCAAAGGTCATATGTTGCTCCACCTTTTAGACAACAAGGAGGTCCATACCCTAATCAAAGTAACCCTCCTTACAACCCGAATAGGAGGCATGAGAATTTTTCGTATTCTAATCCTAAGGGGGCAATTCAATTGCCACCCGGGATTGATCCGGGGTCTAAGCCACCTAATAATGAAGGGAAGGGGAGCATGGAGGACACTTTGACATCGATTTTGAAGAAGTTAGACAATTTTGAAGTGGAGTTTAGAAAGATGAATAGTGAAACAAACAAGAGAGTTGATGACTTGTATACTTCACAAGCAAGTCAAATCAAGAGCTTGGAATATCAACTCGGGCAAATTGCTTCGTCTTTGAGTCCACAAATCAACAAGGGTAAGTTTCCTTCAACTACCGAAACTAATCCAAGAGAGCATATTAATGCTATTTCTACTTGTAATGAGTTGAAGAGTGAGGTATTGAAAAGAAATGCTATGGAGAATTTTCATTTTGAATTGGTGGAGGAAGTTAAATGTATTAAGGGGAAAGAATATTTTGTGAAGGGTGATGAGAGAGTAATGGGGGTAGTTGAGAGAATGGATAAAAAGGATAGGAAAGTTGAAGGGGTAGAAAAACTAGGGGGTGAGGAAAGAAAGGTGGAAGAAGGGAAAGTGGAAAGAGATGTGAAGGTGGAAATATTGAAAGGAGTGAAAGATAAGCTCGATGATAGATTTAAGAAGTACTTTGAGATTTTCACAAAGCTATATTCAAAGATGCCTTTCTAGAAGCTATTGAGGAATTGCCAAATTATACAAGGTTCTTGAGGGATGTTATGGCAAGAAAGATGAAATCCAATGAACCAGAAATGGTCAAGCTTACTCATGGGAGTAGTGAGTTGATACGAAAACATCTACCTCAAAAGCTTAGAGATCCGGGGAGTTTCATTTTGAGCTGCCACATCAAAGGAAGTAAGAAGATGAAGGCCTTGTGTGATTTAGGTGCAAGTGTGAATATGATGCCACTCTCTATTGCTAAAAAGTTGGGCTTACATGAGTTGAGGCCAACAACAATAAATGTGCAATTGGCCGATGGTTCTAAAGTGAAGCCAGGAGGGGTGATAGAAGATGTGGTTGTTCATGTTGGGAAGTTCATTTATCCCGTTGATTTTGTTGTGCTTGATATTGAGGAAGATGTTAGAAATCCTATCATTTTTGGGAGACCTTTTCTTGCTACATCGGATGCCTTGATTAATATCAAGCGAGGAGAGATTACTCTTGGAATGAATGGTGAAAAAACTACTTTTTCAATCCATGACAATTCCGAGAGTTCCCCAAAGAAGATTGAAGGAGAATTGAACAAAGTAATACTAGATGGAATGGAAAGTGATGAAAAGGTAAAAGACAACATTCTTGATCTTAAGAGTGAACTTTGTGTTGATGATCCTTTTGAAAAGAAAAAAAAAAGTGAATGAAGATAAGGGGGTAACGCAAGTGGTGAAGAAAGTGGTGAAGAAGGGATGTTTTTGGAGAAGGAAATTGAGTGATGTAAGTCACTCAACCCTTATTGATTTTGATGTCACTTGAGCTTTATAGCGTCCGGCTAGGGGACGTTAAATCCAAGCGCTAGGTGGGAGGCAACCCACCCTTATATCATTTTTCGTATCCTTTATCTTTTGTGTTGTTTTAGTTTTGCTTTTTGATTTTAGGGATAGAAGCATGAATGCCATTTTTAGCTCATGATTTTGTGCTTTGATTGCTCTTTGTGGATTTTGTGCTATTATGTGCAAGAATAGATTTGAGGAGCATGTTTTGCTTAAGGTTTTGAGATATTCTTGTTTTAGGAGTTGATATGGAGTGTGCATGGTTTATTGAGCTTGAGTTTCTCGATTAATCACTCTTTCCAAACTTTATTAGGATTCTTGATCCGAAAAAGTTTAGGGGGGTGTGTTTCGTGATTAATTTTTCGATTAATTGCTCATTTTCATGATTAATTTGATTATGTTCAATGACCATTAATGTTTTATGAGGAGTTTTAAGTTGTGTTGTGTAGGAAAATGGAAGAAAATTGCTTGAAAAATGTGTACAAGGAGAAAAAATTCGAAGTGGTGCAAAATGTGCGGACTAATTGTGCTTATGGAGGAATAATTGCACTTATTGCTCAAAGGGTTAGTCCTTCACCCGAAAGGGAAGGTGCAATGGGCGCATTGATTGATGTTGCACACTTGGTAAGGTCTAAGAAGTTGAAGAGGAGGTTGAAGGTTGTTTGTGTTGTGGGGCGGAATATCCAGGACCTCTTTCCCTTACTTGAGTATGAGTTAATTACCATAAAGAAGAGTGAGAACTTGAAGCTCGATACACCCGAACACATTCACTTGAAGGAACAATTTCACCAAAGGTTGAACAAAAGAGCAAGGGGTGCTTCAAGTTCTCAAGCACAAGAAGAAGAACAAGTTGAGGAGGAAGAGCCTATGCAAGAGGAAAACCCTTTTGAGCAAGAAGGATTTCGTGTGTTTGAAGGGTTGACGTTTAATGAATGGGGGTATGAGGTTCAATCTTTGAGGATTGATGTGGGTGAACTTAAGAATGAGTATTCTTATCTTTGTTCCGATGTCACGAGGCTCACTGACAATTATCATTCCCTCAACACTACTGTGGACTCCGTAAATAGGACCGTGAACACCATGAGCAATAACATGAACACCATGGAAACGAACATTGAGGAGATTCTGGAGGCACAACGAGCTATGATGCAGTGACATATTGGTGAAGGGCATTTCACTTACCCACCGATGGACCCCCCTTCGTGAAGTGACGATTTATATCTAACTTCATAAGGATGGGTAACTCATTTTCTTCTCCTTATCATGATTTCTATCCCGTATTTTTAGGATTTGAATTTTGGGTTGTAATGGTATTACTTGATGATGGTGGTACTTCTTCATAGGTAGCTTAGATCTCTTGGTATTTGTTCTTGTGATGGATTATTGATGAATTTGATCTTAGGATTTATGATGCTTTTATTGATTGTGCTTAATTCTTGTGCATTGCTTGATATTGTCTCCACTTCTTGGCCAAACTTTTTAGACCTATGGTCCAAAAAAGTTTGGGGGGGTGTGATCGTTTTGCCATTCTCTTCGCAATGCTATTATCATGAGGATTTTTAGTGCTTTTATGATGTTTTGACCATATGCTTAGGATTAGGTCTTGTTTTTCTTGTTATTTTTGGACATATTGTTGTTTGCTTTGAGTAGTGAATGCATGAGATATGTTTATTGTTGTGTGGATGAGTTGAAAGTCTTGATTAGTGTAGTGGATTTATTGCTTGATTCTTGTTCTATCTTAGATACTTTTGATTTCATGATTCTTGAGATTTCATTGATATGAGCATTTTGATATGATATGAGTCGTGATCAACCATGTCCCGTGAGATTTGAGCCAAATTTTACCCGTTTCAATCTTGAACGGATGACATTTTTCTTGATGTGAGTTCCACACATGTACATTATACTCTAGAACTTGACTTTAGTCTTATTTGAGGCTACATTAGATAATGATTTCACATGAGATGATATGAGGCATTTTCTTTGATCTATATTGCCCCACTTAGCCCTATGAGCCTACCATTGATATTGATATCCTTTGCTACCAATTTTGTGCTTATAATCCTTTCATTTGGCTAACCACACTTTAAGCCATTTTCCTTCCTTTTTGGAACTCTCTTGTCCTTATGATTAGTAGAGTGAAAAGAAGGAAGGAAGATTGGTGATATGATGAAGAAAATGGCGTCCAATGTGGAAAGAAATGCAAGTTTGCATGGATTGATTTGAAAAGAAGGTTCAAAAGGCAAGTGCTAGCAAGAAATTGAAAAAATGTTGACTTTTCATGAAAATTTGGTCAAGTTTGACTCAAGTGTTGTGAGTATGTTCACAACTTTGCAAAAAAGGGAAGAATTATCTTTGAAAATGTGATTTTGAAAGAGCATGAAGATGAGATTGCTATTTTCATGAAGACATGATTTACATGATGATTCCTTCTATGCTTTACTAATCATACTTAGTCACTTTTATCCATATTTTCCTTCCTTACCAAAGAGCCAACACTACAACCTTTAAAAGTCCTCATTGAGGTGTGATTGAATTGTCATTCCAAGTGGTGGAGAATGTAGACTTGAGCCAAGCCTATGGTAGTATTTGTATCATTGTGTGATGAATGAGAGAGCTTAAACACTTGAGTGTTGAGTGAAACACTTATCTTGAGAGGATCATGACTCATTGACTTGATTTTGTGCTCATTGATTTGATTTTGATAGTTGATTGAATGATATTGTATTTTAGATTGCTAGATATTGAGTGATGATTCTATGGCATTGATCTTGAGCTTGATGCTTCATACATACAATTATTCCCCTATCTTATAGCTTCGTTGCTCGAGGCCGAGCAACAATCTAGGTTGGGGGTGTGATTAGGGTCATAATTGCATATTTTTGCATCCATTTCTACATGGTTTTGATTTGTTTATGTTCATATTTGACCCTAAAACGCTATACTTTGTGCATTTAACCCTTTTTGGCTAGAAAGTTGTGTTTTGTAGTGAAAACGAGCAAAAATCGGCAAGAGACGAGCAAGTTCATAAAAGTTCAAAAATTGTGAGTTGATCCAATGGAAGCAAATGATATACCATGTCGAAGAGTTCGAAGAGAGGGTCGCAATGCAAAAAGAATCGAGTCAATCGGAGCTCTAGAACTCAAGATATGAAGAAAAAAAGGAAGTCGAGGATCGATCGGACAAGTCGAGGCCGAGCTCGAGCGCAGCCAGGCCAGACTCGTGAGACCATGAGCCTACACTAGTGCGACACATCTCTGGTTCAGGCGAGGTTGATTCACACGAGTGATCACACGAGCTGGACTCGTGCGATGAGGCTCTGGTTCGGGCGATGAAGGCTTGCATGAGTGATCACACGAGCCAGACTCGTGCGACCACTATGGTCCACTCGTGTGATGCCCCTGACTTCACATTTTCGAAGGGCTGTTTCGTCTTTTCTAGTGTTTAATGAAGGGCCTTTTTGACCAAGCATTGTGGGCACTATAAATACTTCAAGGATCAGATTCTCAAGGCATAATCCAAGTCACATTAGTTCATAATCATAGTTAGATTCTTAGATTAGAGAGAGTGAGGTAGTTACTTGTGGGTTTCTTAAGATTTCTTCTCACAAATTCTTAGATAACTTCTGATCCACCGCTTTGATCGTTGATCCGTTAATTCCTGCATTCTCGTCTGGTCTAAGGCTACATTCTCACCGATTGAATTTCAATTTCCATTGTTGGCTAGTTAGCATTTTAGAGGTAAATTGTATCTTTCCAATTTTCATTTTAATAGTTAAATCTCTTTACATTTCTTGCTTAATGATGATTGTTCCTAGCTTAATTGTTCTCATGTTTACTCAATTAGCCATGAGCTAATTCCTTTATGTGTTAGTGTATGATTCCTATGTAGTAGTGTAGTGATATGTTGATCTTTTGAATTATTTGAGTTGTTGTATGATCAATTCTCTACATTGATGGATTGAATGAATGCTTGCCTGTGTAGATGATAATAAGGGCCATTAGGGAGTTAGTCTCTTGCGAAAGTAGAGCTATTTTCCTAAACTTTCTTGTATTAAGGCCAATGCATATCAAGTGTTTGATAAAATTCCTAAGATAGTGAGAATTATCTCTAGTGAATTGGATGAACAATTAGAGGCTTTGATATGTTATTAAGGAAACCTTTTGCATGTTGGAGTGGCTTGCCCATTGATTATACACAATCTCATTGCATGATAAAGTGATACTTCACTCCATGAAACATAGGATAGTACACTATCACATGTGCCTCACATTTTCTCACTTTGCAACCCAAGGTGATAGGTAGATTACTTCTTTGACGCATTAGTAGACGATAGATACCTTTCCCCTTAATTGCTTTGTTAGCTAGCCGATTGAAACAACAAATTTTCCTTACAAGTCCCCGTCTCCTTTAGGTTCGATATATATTAAAACTTGGTCAAGCTTACCACGCTAATAGCGAACACGTACACTTGCGTGAGGACTCATTTACACCGAACACCCCCGGACTTCCCGGATATTCGATTTCGCCCAGAGTCTATAAATACAGGAAAATCAACTCATTTTTCACTTTTGCATCCTCTATTTCCCGAGAACTTTTTTGGCGATAGACTCTTTCGCAATTGACGAACCCCCGAGTGCTCTCCAAGGTAGAAACCCTTTCTTTTCTTGTTCTTTATTTTCGTTCATCACCTCCTTCGATTTCTTCGAAAGTCTTGCACCTTCTCCGGTCACCCCTTCTGCTATTCCGGCGACTGTCACGCCGGTCTTGGACACCCCACGGACAACACATACAAGTTAATCATGTCAAACCAATCCACGAGCCGGACCTCTCCGAACCGAAATCTAGGAAAAAAACCAATGACCGATGATCGGCCAATCCCCCAAATAACTCCCGTGATAATCACCTCGGGGTCTGGAGCGAGCTCCGTAGCTCGCCCGAGTAGTCGTGAGGTCCTCAGCGAGGTCTGCCCCGACATGGGGGAGAAAGCCCTCAACTCTGGGGGCGACGAGGTCTCCGGTCTCCGCGAGCTTCGAGGAGACCTCGCTCGGGCTACTGACGATGCGGCCGTTCATGAAGTAGAGGTCACCGAGGCTCAAGAGGAGGTCGCCGAGATCGGTGATTTAGCCAGCGACCTCGTTCGCGAACCAGAGGAGGAGAGGGACGAGGACGAGGTGGACATTACCCACGAGTACCTCCGCTCTATCGGCTTCCCACTGCCCCAACTCCGCGAGCACCAGGAACCCGCCGAGGTCATCCATGACTTCGACTGGGCGGAGTATGTGGAAACACATGCGGCGAGTTTTCCTCTTCCTGAGCGAGCTCCCTCCGATGCTGCCAACAAATCGGACCTCAAAGCGAGCGAGGTCATGAGCATAATCAGCGAGTATGCCTTGCCGAAGCTCCGCAAGAAGTATCGTATTCCCTTGGACATCCTCATGTATGCCCCCGAGGACAAAGAAGACGCTGACCTCCCACCTCCGGGTCTGACCGCCATCAACGTCCCTGCTTTGAAGGCCGGACTCACTCTGCCGTTGCACCCAATCTCGTTGGGAAGTTCTTGGCGGACAGCAACCTGGCTATCACACAATTGACCCCAAACGCTTGGAGTAACTTGTTGGCGATGTTGACGGTCTTCGGACTCGAGGGATATAAGAACCGGCTAACCTCGGCGGAGCTTTGGGAGTTGTTCAATGTGACCCCGCAGGTGAAAGACGGTAAGGGGTATTTCTACCTCAAAGCTCGCCCGCACTAGAAAATTTTGGGGATCCTTCCCAATAAAGTCCGGGACTGGAAGGAGGAATTCTTCTTCATCGGCAGTGATTGGCGAGCTTCAGATGGGCTGGGGGGACGTGTTCCCACTCCCGAGGGATACGGAGAAGCCAGCTGTAGGTGGCATATTTCAGTGTGCGTGGGTTGGATTAGACTTACTAATCTAATCCTTTATTTTTGCAGGCCCGAAGCACCACCGATAGAGCCGCAAGAAGCCCGACGTTTCTGTTGGTTTTAACTTTGTGCGGACCATTTGCAGCTTGCGGTAGCAGAAGGATCGGAAGATCGAGCACCTGTGTCAGCATCACTGTCGGAGGCTTGCCGGGCTCATAATCTCGCCCCACCACCTCGCTGCTCAAGGTTGTAATTTCTTAAAATTATCCAAGTCTTGATAGCTCGCCAGGTTACTGATGTTGTTTGTTTTTTTTTTTCCTTTTTTTTAATGGACTTCACAGGTGAAGGTCCAGCTGCCGACCTCCCACCTATCGACATCCCCGAATCCTACCACGTACTAGCTCGCCAACTGAAGATGGGCAAACCTCGCCTGAACCGAGCTGGCATTCCGTCCATGGCGGCGCTGGATGTGACCAAGAGGGTGGAGGTTGCCAAGGCCGCGGACAAGGCTGTGGGCTCTAGTTCGCAGAGGACCTCGGCACCCCCACCTACCAAGGAAAAGCCCGACCCCACTAAGAAGGGTTCGGGGTGAGGTTCGGGATTCGGGCGAGGTTCTCCACCTCCACCTCACCATCCTAAGCGGACACTTCATCGCGCGGATGGCTCTCGGGTGAGTGAGGAGGAAGCTCGTTGCAACAAACGATCTCGGGTTGGTCTCCGGGACGAGGATTTCGAGCATAGCGACCGAGGTGGCTCCGGGTCGACTCAAGGAGGGTCAGGGCGAGCTCTCGTGCCTTACTCTACTCCCGCGCCTCCAACTCCTCAGAGCGCGCCCCCACCTTCTCCCTACGGGGTCCCTATTCGGGATGACACCCTCCTCGGGCTCAATCCTGATAGGTTCGGGTAAGAGGGCGAGCTTCTTTTTGAAGTTGGAAGGCATTTTGTTTTTATTGTGATTTTCCTTGATTTTTGCTAACTCTTCGAACGTTTGCAGGTATGTCCCCACCGAGCTCCCTCATCGGCCCGAGTCCCTTCATACCGCCGAGAGGAGCAAAGCCTTGCCTTTTTCCGAGGGACCTTCCTGAGGGGGCAGCTCGCTGAATCTTCACCGAGGCCCCCAAATACCTCTCCGCCTCTGAGCTCACGATGATCGAGAGGTAGAAGCCCGCCGATAAGGCGAGGTTGGCGATGTACTACGCCTGTGCTGCTATGGAGGCCGCTCAGCTCATCACCGACGAGGTCACCACCGCTGACAAAGCCCGCCACGACACAAGGAAGTTGCTGAACAGGGTCGGGGAGGAGCGAAAGAAAGCCGTCGAGGAGCTCGCTGGGATGGAGGCTAAGGCGAAGGCCTCGTTGGTGGCGGAGCAAAATGCCTTCAAAAAGATGGAAAAATTCCAGGTCGATTTCCATCGCCAGCAGGCCGAGCTCGAGCAAGCTAGCCAGAAGCTCATCTCCAGGGATGAGGAGCTCGCCCGGGCCCGGGATGAGCTGAAGATCCTCCGCGAGGAAAACCGAGGGAACTCGAAGGAGTGTTCAAAGCTCCGCGAGGAGGTCGCCGCCAAGGCTTTGGAGATCGCCGAGCTCAGGGACCGCTCCGATGCCACCATCACGCCAGAGGAATTGGAGCTCGCCAAGATGGTCGCCACTGACAAATGATATGTTCTCTGCTTCGCCGAAGTTATCCGCTCCTTTCAATGGGCGCGGATAAATAATGAGAGTGAGTGGGAGGCTTTAGTGGGTGAGTTCGATGATTGCCTGGCGAAGGCCAAAATCCCTGAGGGCAGAGAGCTCAACATTGGGGACCTCACCGGCTACTGGATTAACCTTGATGCGGCCCAGGAGAAGTACAACATTCTCCAGACCTTCGAGGTCCTGACCACCGAGGAGGTCGTCGGGGTGGAGGCTGCCAATGAGGAGGAGATCGCCGGGGAGGAAGGGCGGACGCCTCTCACTGTTGAGCAACTCCAGGAGGCTGTGGGGGATGCGACATTGGACACCAGTGAGTTTGACACTAGTGGGCTCCTGCCGAGGTACCTGCTGCCCCCGCTGCTCCCAACTCTTAGATTAGCTTTCTGTTTCCTTTATTGTTTTACAAGTTTCAGTAGTTCGTCAGGCTCCATAGCTCGCCCAGAAGGAGCTTTATTTTTGTAGCCTTTTGTTTTTGTTCAAGTAGTTAGAGCTCGCAGGGCTTTGTATAGCTCGCCCAGAAGGAGCATACTTTTGTACTTCAAAGACGGCCAGCTGGTCGGCCTTTGTGGCCAGCACCACTTCGAACACTTAGGAATTTTCAAGTATTTTTGCCTTGAAAATTTCCTAAGTGTCTTTTGAATATAAATTGAGCCATTTTCTGTCTAACTCTCTGTACTTCCATTTTTGCGGTTTACGTTATAATTTTTACTCGCTCGTTCGTGTATTTCGGGTACTTAATTGTTCGTCTTACTCTACTTTGAGAAGCGAATCGTTCATTTTATGCCACTTAAGACTACGAATCGTACCTCTGTTTTGATAGTACATATTCTTCGTCTCACGCCACTTAGGGCCGCAAATTGCTCGTCTTAAACCACTTGGGGTTGCGAGTCGCTCGTCTTAAACCACTTAGGGTTGCGAGTTGTACTTTATTTAATTCACACTGGGCGTTTGAGTTTCACGAACCTAGCCTTAGACGTTTTGACGTCATTTTGTGAATTTTTTCTATCTTAAGGCAGTTGGTGCTTGGCGACCCTTTAAGAAGGGTACCTTCGCGACCTTGGGCACTATGGCCTTTGCCTATGAGCATTTTGATTACAACGTTTGGGACCTTGGTCCTTGGGCATCGTGAAGTTTCGAGTGTCTGGCGAGCTAATGCAGGCGAGCTCCCCTTGGGTAGTAGGCGACCTCAAGTAGCTCGCCCAGTGGGCGAGCTACGCAGGTCCAAACACTTGAAAAATTTAATTTTTTAGTTCGCCAAATTTTCTAACTTTTTGTAGCAACGTAATTTACACTGGTTGCTATCTACATTTCTGATGCGAACCTTCGACTAGTCTATTACAGGATTCTAGTCTATTGGTAGAACGTTTTTAGGTGTGCTGCACTCCAGGTGTATGACGAGGCTTTGCCTTCTGCGTTTTCGAGGTCGTAGGTGCCGTTTGGCCAGGCTGCGGTAACCCAGAACGGTCCTTCCCAGTTTGACCCGAACACACCAGATGGGGCCATCAATTTCTTTTTCAGCACCAGGTCCCCAACCTTGAACTTTCGGTCACGGACCTGGGAGTTGTAGTATTTTTCTGCTCTACGCTTGTAGGTGGCGTTCTTCATTTCTGACAAAGCTCTGGTTTCTTCGATCTGATCTTTTTCTACTGCCAAGGCTTCGTCATTCTTTTCTTCGTCAAATCCGACCACATTCCAAGTTTTGTTCTGAACTTCGATGGGTACCACCGCTTCAGTTCCGAAGGCTAAGGCAAACGGGGTCTCTCTGGTGCTGGCCCGGTATGATGTTCTATAAGACCATAGGACCTCCGGGAGTTCGTCTGCCCAGCTTTCTTTCTTATCTTTGAGGCGGAGATTTAGTATGTATTTCAGAATTTTGTTCACCGCCTCGACCTGGCCGTTTGACTGTGGATGGTATGGAGTCGAGTAATGCTTCTTGATGTTCCATGAACTGCAGAAGTCTCTCAACTTTTGACCGTCGAACTGCCTTCCGTTATCTGTGATGATTGACTGCGGAAGTCCGAACCTACAGATCAGGTTCTTCCATATGAAGCCGATCATTCTTTCTTGCGTTATTGTTGTGAAAGCTTCGGCCTCAGCCCACTTAGTGTAGTAGTCTACTGCTACAACAACAAACTTTACACCGTCTCTAAGAGGTGGAAATGGGCCGATCAAGTCGATACCCCATTTTGCGAAAGGCCATGGGCTGAAGACCGACTTTAGCTGGTTGGCTGGGGAGTGGATGTTAGGTGCGAAGAGTTGGCATTTCCGACACCTTCGCGCGAAGCTGATGGCATCTTTACGAAGAGTGGGCCAATAGTACCCTTGTCTAATCGTCTTGTATGCCAAGGCCTGCCCCCCAGCATGACTCCCACAAATTCCTTCATGGATTTCTTCTAACACTTCGGACCCCTGTTTCTTGGTTAGGAACTTGAGTAGGGGTAGAGAGAATCCACATTTGTAGAGCTGGCCATCCAGCAGCGTATATCTGGCAACTTGCTTTATTAGCCGGCTAGCTTCCCAGGTATCCACGGGGGTTGTTCCGTCTTTTAAGTATTTTTGGATTGGAGTGCACCAATCTTCACCATCTTCACTGTCCTCCTCCCCCCCACTTGAGGTCTGATTTACTTTGTAATCGGACATTGAGGGGTTTTTCAGTGTGGTGATTACAACCTCCGTGAATTCTGGTAGCTAGCCGGGCCAGGGCATCTGCTTGTGTGTTTTCTAGCTGCGGTATCTGATTGATGTAGACTTACGTGAACATCGATATCAGATGCGCAGCTATCTTCTGGTAGGTCATCATCTGCTGGTATTTTGCCTCATACTCCCCTCGGACTTGGGATATTATTAGCTGGGAATCTCCGAAAACTTGAAGATTGGTTGCCCCCATAGCTAATGATAGCCTAAGTCCAGCTATTAATGCTTCATACTCCGCCTCGTTGTTGGTTGCTCGAAAGTCGAAACAGATTGCAGAGGTGAAGATTTGTCTGTCTATGCTGGTTGATGATCCCCTCGACGTAGAGATGCCACGGAGCTATACGCCCCCTCGTTGGATCTTGTGGGAAAGTTAGCTCAACGATGAAGTCGGCGAGCGCTTGTCCCTTGATCGCTGTTCGGGGTGTGTAGGTTATACCGTATTGGCTGATCTCTAGTGACCATTTCAGCAGACGTCCGACGGAGTCTGGGCGCTGTAGTATTTGACGTAGTGGGAACCTCGTCAGCACTTCTACCGGGTGGTCAAAGAAGTAAGGCCTCAATTTTCTAACACTCATCACCAGTGCATAAGCCAGCTTCTCTGTTGGGTGTATCGCAACTCAGCTTCGTGTAAGATTTAGCTTACATAGTACACTGGTAGGTGTGTTTTTGCCTCTTCTCGGACCAGGACGGAGCTGATGGCCACCTCCGACGTGGCTATGTATAGATACAGCTTCTCTCCAGGTATCGGCTTTGACAGGACATGCGTATCTGCCAGGTATGTTTTGATGTCTTCGAAGGATCGCTGGCATTCACTTGTCCACACGAAGTGGTTTTTGACATGTTTTGTTAGCTTTGGCCGCCTCCTTGTACCTTCGCGTGTTTGCTTTGATTGCTTCGAAGAATGGGCGATTTCGATCACCGGACCTGGAGATGAACTTGTTCAGGGCCGCCATGCACCCGGTCAACCTTTGGATCTTCTGTACGGAGTCAGGGGTGCACATCTCGATTATGCGTTGGACCTGCGTCGGGTTGACCTCTATTCCACGCTGGCTCACCAGGTGACCTAGGAACTTTCCAGAGTGTACGCCGAAGCTAGTTTTCTTGGGGTTTAACTTCATGTTGTAGTGGCGCAGTATGTCGAAGGTATGTTTTAGGTGGTCCAGGTGGTCCTCCTTTCTCAGACTCTTGACAACTATGTCATCTACGTATACCTCCATGGACTCGCCAATGTGTTGGTCGAACATTTTATTTACCAACCTTTGGTAGGTAGCTCCGGCGTTGATAAGTTCGAACGGCATCCTTTCCCAACAATACATGTTTTTGTTGGTGTAGAATGTTGTATGTTCCTGGTCATCTGGGTGTAAAGCTATCTGGTGATAGCCCGTGAAAGCATCCATGAATGTCATCATCTCATGGCCTGCGGTGCTATCTACCAGCTGGTCAATGTGAGGTAGTGGGAAGTTGTCCTTCGGGTATGCTTTGTTCAGATCCGTGAAGTTGATGCAGAGCCTCCACGTCCCGTTGTGTTTCCTCACCCGGACAGGGTTCGCGACCCACTGCGGACACAAATCTTCTTTGATCAGCTTGTTGTCTAACAACATCTCCACCTCAACGGTTAGAGCTGCGTATTTGTCTGGTCCATATTTCCTTCGCTTTTGGCGCACGGGTCTCCTTGCCGGATCTATGTTAAGTCTGTGGCAGGCGTACTCCAACGGGATCCCCGTCATGTCTTCGTGGGACCAGGCGAATACATCCAGGTTGGACATAAAAAACAGCTCCATCCTTGACCGGTACGGTTCGGGTAGCTCAAAACCAATGATAAGTTCTAAGTCACTTTCTGGGTCCACCGGTAGTGCTGTTAGTTCTTCCATGGGGGTGGCTTTTCTCTTTTGACTTTTCCACCTCGGGTCGCTGATGAACTCGTCCCACTCCTCTTGTGACATCTGCGCAGGTTCGTGACCTATGCACGGTTCGAGGTCACCGGGTTGGCTTTCAGCTTGGGCGGGTTCATCAACTGTCAGTACCTCCGGTGGTTTGTCAACTTGGGATGGTGTGGTGACCTGGGGAGTTGGGTCAACGTCCATTGGTGTTGGTTCTTGACCTCCCGCAGGTCCCCCATCTTGGGCTTCATCAACCACCTCCATGGGAGCAGGTTGCTGTTCCTGCGCAGGTCGCGACACTTGCGCAGGTCCCAACACTTGGGTCTCCTCCAATCCCTCCATTGGTGCCGGTTGTGTGTCTTGCACAGGTTCTGTGCCTTGGTCGATTTCTGACAAATCGCCTACCTCCATCATCTCAGTTTCGACCGAGATGACGTCTAGGATGTTTGGCTCGTCTGCTGGAATCTGTACATCCTCTTCAAGGATGTGGACCTGCGTAATAGACTTGACCCGGCCGTCTTTGATTTTGAGTAAACATTCTCGGGCCTTTTTCTGGTCACCCTTTACAGTTCCAGCACCTTTTGGAGTTGGGAATTTCAAACAGTAGTAGTAGGTCGAACACGCCACTTTGAATTCATTAATAAATGGGCGGCCAAGGAACCCGTTGTAGGAGGACTGCTGGTCGATAACTAGGAAATCTACTAACCTAGTCAACCTCCGCTCCGGGTCCTCGGCCGATACAAGTTGGACGCTCAACCTAATGCTACCTAGGGGAACGGTTACAGTTTCTCCGAACCCCACTATCCTAGCATTGCTAGGCTCTAGGTACGACTCAAAATCACCTAAGGCATCTAAGGTGGATTTGAAGAGGATGTTGGTGAAAGCACCGGTGTCCACAAGGAACCTGTGAACTCGGACGTTCATGATGTTGGCGGTTATCACCAAGGAGTCATTGTGGGGCGTTAGTACCCCCTCCAGGTCCGCTGAGAAAAGTGTCAGCTCATCAGTAAGCTGCGCGACGGACCTGGGGCCGGAGCTGCCTTCCTGGACCTGGTTTATGGCCCGGATTTCGGCCTTCCTTTTTCTTTTGGACATGGAGGATCCCCCGTCCTGGAGGTCATGGATGATCCCCCGTCCTGGAGACCTCCAGTAGCTCTGATCTCCTCCTCGAGAACCAAGAGCTCTCGGGTGGGCTCTATGTTTTGCTGAGGTTGGGGAGGTCCCCTTCGTCTGTTCTGAGGTCCGCGCTGGCCTGCGTTCTCCTCCTCATCATCGGAGGCCTCCCTCCTGTCGAACCTCGGCCTCTTAGTTGGAGTCTTCTTCACGAACTCGGCCAGCTTCCCATCCTCATAGAATTTCCAGAGCTGTTTGAGGAGGTCTCTGCACTCGCTGGTGAAGTGGCCGATGGCCTGGTGGAAGGCGCAGTATTTGTTGGGGTTGAGCCTCGTGCGGTCCTGGCGGATCCGCCTCGGCTCCTCCAGCAGGGCCTTGTCTTTGACAGCTGTGAAGACGTGGTCGACGGAGACGGTGAGGACCTGGATGAGCTTCTCCTTGAACTCGTCCCCATCGCCAAAGGCCTTTAAGTTTCGGGGGGCCTTGTATGTGCCCCCGGACTTCTTCCTGTAGGGCTTCTTCTCTTTTGGGGCACCAACTTCTTTCAGCAGTGCCTCCTGCATATCCACGAACACCCCCGCCTTGTGGAGGAACTCATTGTAAGTGTTCGGACATGCGAGGTGCATCTCCTTCCAGAGGTCGGTTCCCTTCTTGAGCCCGGCCATTACTGCGACAACCTTGGTGTCCTTGCTCACCGGCTCGCCTTCCAGTAGTATTTTATCGAATATCTCCAGGTACTGCTGGTCGGTTTCGCCCTCGCTTTGGTGGATGTTGGCGAGTCGGTGCTTCTGGGTAAGATAGGATCCGAACCCAGAGAAATGGGCCAAGAACTCCCGCGAGAGTTGGCCAAATGAACAGATCGACCCTGGGGCGAGCGATGAGAACCAGTGATGGGCTCGGTCCCCTAAGGTCCGCGGGAAATTCCGGTACTGGATGGAGTCGGTGGCACCTACCGAGATCATGAAGTCCGCATACTTAGCTAAGTGGACCTTCGGGTAAGACTCGCCCTCGTATGCGGACATCACCGGGAATTAGATTTTCTTCTGGACCGGTGCTCGTAGGATGGCAGGTGCCAATGGGGATGTGGGGAGAGTGGTGGCGTCAGGTCCGCCAGACTTGGCAGCTACTTGGGCTTGTAGCATTTCGATGGCCTTTTTCAGCGAGGCTAGCTCGTCATCGCGGGTCACCTCCGGCGGAGGTTGCTCGAAGGTCGTGCGTCTCGTGGACGCACGTCCCTAAGGTGCCTCACTCTGGGGTGACCTCTCAGTGACGGGCTGGAATTGACGTCCGCCATGGGGGCCCAACCTGTCGGTGGCGGGCCTTCTCAATCGGTTGTGGGCGGACCTGCGCGGTTGCAGGTCCGAATCTCCGTGGGACATAGCCAGGGCCGCCGTCCATTCATTCTCCTCTCACCTCGGCCCCAGGCGGCCTTGGAGGATCTCCTTCCTCAGCGATTGGTGGGTGGCGGATGCTTCGGTGTAGGCCGAAGCTCGCCCGGCATGCGTGGCTGGCTCCTCCGCCACTTTGGCCTTTCCGATGCGCTCCCGGTGCTGGAGGGCTTGGGCCGAGCTCGCCTCCTGCTCAGTGGGGAGGTTGTTGTACTCCCCCCAGGTCTGGGTGCCCTGAGTGAGCCTCGTCTGCTCCCTAGTCTCGGCAGCTGGAGCTCGCCTAGGTACGAGGGCGAGCTCGTCATGCTGCCTCTGCTGCAACCTTTGCAGGGTCCCTATGGTGCGCTGAAGCTCGTCAGGTTTGTTGGCCAGGTCCCTCAGGGCAGGGCTCAAGTCTTCCTGGGTCACCACAACTAGCGGATGTCGCGGAGCTGCGATGTTCATTTGGGGAGGTCGGCGCGAGGTCTCCACCTCGGCCTGGTCTTGGTTGCCCCCCTTCGACCTTCCTGCAGTTGCGGAGGTCTGTCCCTTAACCATTTTTGGGTTTTGGAGGGGGTAACTTGCAGCAGGTCGCCGAGGTGGAGGGAGGTCGCCGAGGTGATGGTCTCCGGCCAGCTTGGGTGAACTTCGTCCGAGTTTTCGTCTAGCGTTGCATGCAACGAATTATCCGAAATTCGGTTTATTCCAGTACACGCGTGCGTTAGAAATCTTTTTCCGGGCAGAATTTGGGAAATCCAGAAATTTAGATTTTCGTCTGGAAATCTGGGTTTTCGTTCGAAGGAATGAATATGTGTGTGTATCTTCAAGCGTTCTTGAGTTTTATCAAGAACACCTTCAAATCTTCAAATCTTCAAACAAACCCTAACTTTTTGTACTTGAAAAATTTTAATTTTTTAGATTCTGCCCTCCTTCTAGCGCCAAATTGTTGATAGAATTTACTATTCGTGTTTGTTATTTGGCTAGTTATGTCGGATTAATTCTACCAAATAATAATCGAAGGGTTTCGTGTTCTTGGATAATATAGAGAGAGAGAGTAAAGAGTTTAGAGAGAGAAAGTAAAGTGTAGGAA
>JAPKLY010003205.1:0-19854 GCA_026898435.1 Prunella vulgaris | reverse complement strand
ATGCTTATAAATCCCAAACCATTGCTCTCTTAATCCATCAAACGAAGTCTTGAAAGTATTAATTTTTCCAACATTGATATATTTATCATCTTTTTCTTTTGACTAATTCTTAGTCATGAATTGGTATTCTTCAGTGTTTAGGTGCTTCTATGCCTCGAATAAAATTGTTAAGAATCATGCGAAGGATTCAAAAACTGAAGTGCCAAATTTGAATTTCCCGGAAGCAGCAATGGTCGCCGCGATGAAGCATTTTTCTAGTAAAGTGCGTTTCAATTGATATTCATTTTGGATGATAAATACTTTTGTTTTAAATTTGGATATTATTTCGCTTGAATAGTTACTTTATGAGTTCTATTTGTAGGAAAATTAGGGTGATTGTTTGAGTTTATTCTAAAATATCTTTTAATTAATTTGTTTCAAATTCAATGATCTTGAAAATGCCGACGAAGCCCAGAACTTGTAATGTATTATCATACCACCCCATTTCCAAAATCTATGGAAATTAATGTATTATCATACCACCAGATTTCCAAAATCTATGGAAATTGGATTGTATAGTGTATTAATTCACACTATATAGTGTATTATCAATGACTAAATTAAATTGACGAAAAATTACGGTTAAATACTCTATCTCAAACATTATTATTGTGAGAGTCAAAAAATATATGTTTCTTGTGGCAAAAGGAAAATAATATTTAACAAGGTATCAAATTCATTCAACCAAAGAATAATTTCTCTGGTAAGTTCCTTGATGCATGCAATGATACAAGATTATTTTTACGTCATCAACTTCTTGTACTTGTTCACCAAGCAAAATCTTAGGCTTTTTCACAAACCACTGCTCTTCTAATCCAACAACAAACAACCTCCAAATTAGGAATTAATTTCCAGCGCTGTTCATCATCTTTTCTGAATTAATTACTAATCATGAATTGGTGGTACTCTTCAGTTTTTAGTTGCTTCTATCCCTCAGATAAAATTGATAAGAAAAGTGTGAAGGATTAAGAATCGAGGTGCCTAAGTATAATTCCCCAGAAGCAGCAATGATTGTCGTAGCAAAACATTTCTGTAGTAAAGTACGTTTTAATTGACAACCATTTTGGTCGATAAATCATTTTGGTCAATGAATGATGGATAAAGTTGGAGGATGTGAAACTGTTTTAACTTTAGGTCTCGTTTGGTAGGGTGTAAAAAATTAGTACGTAGTGGTAAAATTTCAATTTTAAAGCGAGAGATATGTATTAAATTTTAATATTTGGTTGTTCATAATTAAAAATAGATTATTTTTGTTTTCTTATGGCAGAGTATAGTTGTTATAATTTAATATTTATTTTTTATAATCTAATTTTTTTTATTAGTGATTAGTAGGGAATATATGTATTAGGTTATAAAAGCATTTTCCCAACCCTCCCCCCTCTACCGCCGCGTCACCGCCCCCTCCTCACGGTGGTCGGTTGATTGAATTTGCAGAGGAGAGCTATGGCGGTCGAGAAGAACAAGCTCGAAGAGAAAGTGTGTGTTCTCCAATTGTGTTTCTCCGACGACTTTTTATTTTTCACCTTCTCCAATTGATTGTCATTTCTAGCGATTTTTCTGTTAAAAACATTTTTCCTCCATCAATTGAGAGTTTTCGGCAGCAAGCTCCAGTCTTCACACTCTGTTTTTTAGTCGGGTACGGTTACTCATCTTCATCTTGTTTCATCCCTTCACTGCTCAATCCCGATAAGTGGTATAATTTGGTGGTAATTTTGGTAGTTTCGATAGTGTCGGAGGTGATTTTTGCAGATGTATTGGTGGTGGTTTAGGCGGTCGAATTTGGCTGTGGTTTTGGTAGTCCGAAATGGTGGTGGTCTTCTTCGGCCGCCATAGTCGTCTTCGTGATGGAGGAGGAGGGTCACTGCAGTCTTCACCTTCTCTTCTTCGTTGCTAATCTCCATCATTGTTCTAATTTTTTTTTAATACCATGGTAGAAGTGGAATACCTGGTAACAACGCATTTGAGTATTAGACATCATATTAGAATTCTGGATCCGTCATTATTCACCGAGTTGGAGAATTCTAATATATCCTACCAAATGAGTGTAATATATGTAAAGTTGTAGAACTCGAAAATCGATAATTGAACGCATTTTGACCACCTAGCGCCTAGGACTAGTCGCCGCCTATTTTTTTAAAAATATATATATATATATATATATAAAAATACAAGTTTTTGCCGTTTAGGGGCCCGAAAACGCTTAAATTGTCAATTTTACAGAAATTAGATCGGCAAAAGTCCGCCTAAACCGATTTTTGCATCAGTGAATATAAGTAAACCTCCCCTTCCCTATCCTACCCTTTTATACGCTACCAACACACTTTTATAAGTATTACTTTTGGCATGAATAGTAGTTCCAACACACTTTTATAAGTATTACTTTTCGCATGAATAGTAGTTCTTTCGGATCCATTTGGTAGTTGAAAAAATGCAATGATTTATCATGTTGATTCAAAGATCTCAAATTTGTCTCTAATGATTTTTATTTTTACTATTGACCCAAGAAAAAATGAAGTCAAAAATTCGTAACGCATTGGAGCGACTTGAAAATACCAAGATGGTTTCCGCATTCCCATCTCATCCAAATTCTTGAGAAATTGGATTGCACCTAAATAATCCTCAAATATTTTTTTCACCGGGATGTATTAATGCACAACAATATTAATCATGACAACGAATTATATTGCATACCAACATAAAACGTATGCACTTGTCAAATACATCCAATATATCAATTAAATGTATTTTATTGTATCATATCAATTGTAGCAAATGAGTTAGAGTAAACACTGTATCAGGCCTTGCAATTATTATTGTTGCAGTGTGCACTACAAAAAAAGCGGGTTTTAGCGACCGCTTAGCGGTCGCAAAACTTAGCTAGCGCCTGTTTTTGCGACCGCTTTTGGCGGTCGCTAAAACACCGGTCGCAAAAATTTAGCTACCGTTTTTATGTGGCGGTCGCTAATTAGCGACCGCCAGAACGGTAGCAAGAGCGGTCGAAAAAAAGTCCGGGTTTCGACCCGGTTTGGTTTTTTAATATTAGCGACCGCCGGTAAGCGGTCGTTAAATTTATTTTAGCGACCACTTTTTGCGGTCGCTAAGTGTACTAATTAATTGTAATAATAAATTTTATTTTAATTTTGTGACCGCTTTAGGCGGTCGCTAAATATATATTTTACGACCGCTTATTGCGGTCGCTATTTATTTTAAATATTTATAATAATAAATTACATTTATATTTTGCGACCGCCTATAGGTGGTCGCTAAACTTTTACATAGCAAAAAAAAAAAGTGGCCAAGGTGGTTCGAACCCAGGCACATTCGAGGGCTGGCTGGGCTCAAACCACTTGGCCACGGACCCAGCATCTTAACTATAAGATCACATAGTTTATATGAGCCTTATTTGGCTCAGAATAAATGTTGTAAACTTTGTGCGTGCAAGGAGTTGAACTCGCGACCTCTGGGCATCTCAGAGGTGGCTGTTCCACTCAGGCACTTGCTACTTTCGTTTATTTTTTTGCAACTAATTGTATATAACTCCAAATTAAGTCACGTTTTTTTTAAATCTATCAAATTAATTCCTTTTCGTCTCTAATTTATTAATGTATATATATTTCAATAAAATTTTGTTAATGTTATAAATTTTATAATTTACATTTCTCTTTTTTTTTATTCGTCTTTTTGCAATTAATAGTATATAATTCCAAATTGTGTCTCATTTTTTTTTAAATTCATCAAATTAATCTTTTGATACTTAATATAAATATATATATTTCAACCATAAAAATATAATGTTATACATTTAATAATTTACAATACCAAAATTTTAATTTGTTCATTTTTATTCAATTAATTGTATAGAACACCAAATTAGCCACAAATTTTAATATTCTAAATTACTACAATTTGATATCATAAAAAATAATTTTGATGTAAAACATAACATAAAATTTTAAACATTCAAAATATATTAATAAAAAGTTAAAATACTTAATATTCAATTAAAAAAATTATTCGACACATAAATTAACTAGCCGTTAGAATTAAAATCGGGCATCCATCCTTCAAGATCCCCAAGATCCCCACCATCGGCACCCTCATTCCCACAAGAAGACGCACCACCACCCGTACCGGCATTTGCCTCATCATCTGAGTCTTCTGGAAGTGGAATATTAGTAGCTTGAGAAACTTGAGCCAACCAAGCCTGCATCTTCCTTTCTTTTCTCTCTTGCTTGGACAACTTGTCCTTTAACTCGGCCACTTCCTGCCGGAGATTGACGTCAGGATGAGAGGACATAGAATATGATGCTGAGCTCTGGCGGTGCGTCTGACGGGCAACCTTACTGTAAGCTCCCAACCCTAGTATCTTACCCCTATTGACTCCGGCCAAATCAACATAGAGGCGGTCCTCATCAATAGGGGTAGGTGTAGGGTTCTCCGGAGTAGGTGCCGCTTGTGTCTGAGCTTCCTCGAGAGCAGTTTTGAACTTGTTCTGAAATTAAACAAAATAAAATATTAATTTTATTTTAATAGAATAATTAAAATCTATTTAGAAGTACATTCCAATTAGAAACTTACGTGAAGCTCGGTGGTGCGGGCATACGTGGATTTCCCAGTCTCATTCACTGGGTGAAGAATGGAAAGAGACTCGAAGAGTTTGGGCCTCCGTCCGTACGAGTTCTTTTTTAAGAATTAATTATAATAATTTAATTAAATATAATAATTAATTATAAATTAAGAATTATAAATTAAAATACTTACAAAGGCGAGCCCGTGCTCGTAGGTGGTCCGGAAGCCACCGCGATGTATGGCGACTCCTTCTCCGTTCGAGTTGCTCATCCTATTTTCTCGTGCCTTACGAGCCCTCTCCTGGTGTGCCGGATCAGTCCAGTAACCCACCAATCCGTCCCAGATCGCCCGTCCATCACCGTCTTTCCCCAAGTCAACCGTCTCCCCTTTACGTATCCATTCTTTCTTCATCTTGGAGACGATTTCTTTCATCCGGCTCTGTGCTCTACTGCACCATAACTCCTCCACCCTATGGTCGTCTGTCGGATCCCAAAAGCACAATTTCTGCAATTAAAACAATTCCCAACAATTAATTACTCAAATATTAATAATTAATAAAAATATTAATTATTACGCAAATATTAATAATTTTATACCTTAAACTCGTTAAACATCGCTCTCCTCGTGGCATCAGGTACACCAGTCCACGATCCAACTCCATAAGGCCAAGTGACCCTCATAACGCACGTCGTGACGTGCTCAGTGACCGTGTGGCTCGGAAGCAAGTTGAATAAAAAAAAATTATTATAGGAATATTATATAGGAATTATTATATACCAATAAAATAAAATAAATTATTAATTTACTTACTGTCCCTCCTTTACTTCAATGTACGCCCGGGTCTCACGTAGAGGGTGTTGCCGCGATGAAGATCCGGCCTCATTCGACTGGGAGGGCGGGGGCAGCAGACACTCAGGGGCTCGAACCTCTGGTAAAGGGAGGGGTCGTGGCCTCCTCCCTCTCTCTCTCCCTCTCCCTCTACCTCTCCCCTGACTGTCACCCTCAATCTGATCGGGTTGTTGACTCATCTATACCAAATTATACAAATAACAATTCAATTTAACGATTCACAACAATTTAACAATTCAATTAATTCCCAATCAATTCAATTCTCAATCAATAATATTACTAACAATATCAACAATAATACTAACAATATTAATAATAATACTAATAATATTACTAACAATATTATTAACAATTGTTGATAAAAGGATCTAAGCTCGAGGATTAGATAATAACCCAAGTATAAACAAGATGAAATGTGCAGGCTGCTCACCCACATGCTCGCCACCATGCTCGCCCCTATGCTCTCCCAAGTCTATAGGTGACGGGGCAGCAAGCCTACATGGTCATTCCTCAAATGCTCGCCTAAGTGCTCGCCGGGTTACTCGCCCAGATGCCCGCTCGAGCTCTGGTGTAACGAAGCAACGAACCTGTAGAGCTGAAACCGACTTGCTCGCCCTGATGCTCATCAACCTGCTCGCCCGGCTCATGGGGAAGTAAGGCACTAGACTCCGAGAACAAGCCTGTAATACTCGCCCATCTGCTCACCACATTGCTCGCCGTGTTGCTCGCCATACTACGAGGAAGAGGACCCAAGATGTTCGATGAACCTATGGGAAAGACGTGGAATGTTATTGCTAGAGTGAGTGGAGCAAGTAATTGAGAGGGTGACAAGTGGAGGACACATGTCACCCCCAGAAGCCACATGGCTTGTAAACCTGCCACCTCACCCTAGGAAGGGTATAAATAAGAGGAAAGGCCTCATTTGTAAGGATCTGAAATCCTAATACAAGAAATACATTACATAAATTTCTCTCTGTACATTTCTCTATACAATTCATATAACTATTCCATATTATATCTTTGATTATTGTTTGGGTAATTCCTAGGAGTTATTAGCCACATAAAACATCTGATTATTAGAATTGCTCAACAATTTGGCGCTAGAGGAAGGGTCCGAACCTCCGTCGATTGAAGAATTCGGTACTCATTCATCATTATTCCGAAGAACACGAAGAACGCCCCTCGAAGTTTGGTAAGGATTTTGAGGAATATCTTCAATTGTGAGTGTTTTCAAGAATTTGTTGTCTTCGAAAATACAAACTAGAAAAGATTTCTTTAAAGACTCATCTACTATATTCAATTGTCACCGCGAACAATGACGAGACATATGTACGAGGCCTCCCACAATGAATCCCACACCACCTCAACGGGCCGAAGGTGGAAAGGAAGGGGACCATCCGGACACCGTCGGACAGAGCAAGCTCGTGTCCCGGCGTTACCGGCGGCTCCAGTTGGTCAGCAAATTGAAACTACCATCGAATCAATGGTTAGAACACCCGAGGACATCGAGAGAGCGATGGCCACCCTGAAATAGTTACAAAGATAGCAAATGGTAGTAGCACGTCAACCGGTGATTCAGGTTGCCCAGACTGAGACGAGACATGAGACCCGAACAAGCTACCATGCTCAGGAGGAAGAAGCCAGTAGTGGACGTGTCGTACCCGAAAGTTCAAGAGGCAAACAGAAAATGTCTGATCGCCTTGGACCACAACCCCAACGCTCAAACCAGCGACCAGCTGGGCGAGCAGAAGGGCGACCAACTGGGCGATCAGCTGACCGATTCTGATACTCGACATCAACGCAGGCCTGTACAAGAAAGATTGAGGAGACCGGCGTCTGAGAGGTTAGGCCCAAATGCTGCAAGTAACCTCCAATGACCGCACCGAGAGATCGCCCAAAATGAGGGACTGCCGGGGTCAGCACATCATTATGAGGTGCACCCAGAACAGCCTCGAGGAGGGGGATCGTCCCTGGGGTCGTCAGTTCTAGAGATAGAAAAGTTGAAGAAAGTTGTGGAAGACTTGCAACACCAGGTGGCCATCAAGGACAAGGTTGAGACGTACGCGTCACTTCCAATATCACCACTGTCACCAGTCATCTTGACTGCACCCATCCAGAAGAAGATACAGTTTCCCTCATTAGTGTTGTACGAAGGAGAGTCTGACCTCAAGGTTCACATCTCAAAATACGTTGATTACATGATCTCAATGGGGGCATCAGACGCGACGCAATGCCGGAACTTTCCCTTAACTCTTGGAGACCGTGCATACAGATGGTTCTCAGCTTTGACACCTAGATCGATTCAATCGTTTGGACAGTTGACCCGGGAGTTCTTGCACCACTTTTCGGGATTCAGAACATATCTGACACAAAAGCACAGGTTGGCCAACATCTCCCAAGGGGCCGAGGAGACTGACCAGCAATATCTGGAACGATTTGATAAAATCCTTTTGGAAGGTGAAGCAGTCAGTGACGATACAAAGGTTGTGGCAGTCATGGTGGGACTGCGTAAAGGAATGGACCTGTGGAAAGAGATGCATCTAGCTTGTCCTAGTACATATGCTGAGTTCCGCCACAAAGCCGGTGTGTACATCGCAATGCAAGAAGCAATGACCAAACAGTTGGGTCCAGAGGCTGATGACAAGAAGAGTGGTAAGAAGCCCAGCGGCAGTGGTTATAAGGCCCCGAAAAATCTCAAAACATTTGGAGAGACAGCCGAATACAAAGAGAAATTGAATCAAGTGTTGTCAACTACAATTGATCATGTCTTCACAGCTGTGAAGGATCAGGATATGTTGGCCGCACCCGGAGGATCAGACAAGATCGAAGCAAGCTAAACCCAAATAAATTTTGTGCGTATCATCAAAGTATCGGGCACTTCACTAGTGAGTGCCGCGATCTGTTGAAACAGTTGTGGAAGTTTTATGAAGATGGGAAACTAGCCGAATTCGTCAAGAAAGCTCCGGGGAAAAGGCAGCGTCAGACAAGACAAGAAGCCTCAGATGATGAAGGTAGTGATGAGGCAGAAAGGGCCCCAAACAGACAAGTAAGGAGAGGTCCACCAGCAAGGCCGACACATCTGGAACCTAACCGAGAGATCCTTGTACTTGAAGAGGTTGGTTCGGCTGGAGGAATGGTAGATGGCCGTCCAACATCAAAGAGGTAAAAGAAAGTGGAAATTCGGGCGGTCAATCAAGTACAGGGGATGGGGTCCGGATCGAAAGCAACTACTAAGCCAACTGCAGATTTGACTTTCTCACAGACAGATCTCGAAGGGGTCCTTACACCGCACAACGACTCCCTGGTTATCAGCGCCAATATCATGAACGCAAGAGTACACCGACTGCTAGTGGATACTGGAGCCTACACGAACATCCTGTTCAAGAAGACACTAGACCAGTTAGGAGATTACTAATCCTATATAGAGGATTGTAATCACAAAATAGTGGGATTCGGAGAGGCTGTGACCGTCCCACTAGGAGTAATAAGATTGTCCGTAGAACTTGTAGCGCTAGAGGACCCGGAAAGGAGGATGACAAGGTTGTTAGATTTCTTAGTCGTAGATCAACCATCCACCTATAACGGGTTCCTTGGCCGCCCTTTCATTTCCGAATTTAAAGCCGCATGTTCTACTTACTACTATTGTATTAAATTCCCAACTCTAAAGGGTGCAGGTACGGTCAAAGGGGACCAGAAGAAGGTACGAGAATACCTATTAACTCTGAAAAAGCCCGTTAACCAGGTGTTGGTGTTTGAAGGTCCGATATCACAACCCTCCCCGGACGAGCCGAGCAGTTTGGATGATGTCTCGATAAACACTGAAATGATGGAAATAGATCAGACGCCGGTGGACATGGAGATAGATGATGCACTCTAGCAAGTCCAGCCGGACGGGGAGCAAACGGTAAATAACCCGGAGGATCAAGATCAAGACCCTACAACCATGGTCGGAATAAGTGGTGACACGGAACCAACAGTTGTACTAGAGGACATCGAGCCTCGATTGGGCTATGAACCAACCCCGGAAAGGATGGATACACATCTCGAAGGGCCAATTGATGACCCCAGGTGGAAAGATAAAAAGCGACGCGCTACACCAGTTGAGGAGCTCAGATCCATACAAGTTGAAGGAGCCTTATAGAAGCCTTATGGAGGAATTCCTTCGGGCTAACCTCGATGTGCTTGCATGGTCGCACGAGGATATGACCGGCATACCGGTGGAGCACGCGTGCCATCGCCTGAACATAGATCCCACAAAGAAGCCTGTCCGTCAGAAGAGAAGAAAATATGGGCCAGACAAGTATGAAGCATTGACCGGCGAGGTGAAGAAACTCTTGAACAATAAACTCATAAAGGAAGCACTATGTCCTCAATGGGTGGCGAATCCTGTCCTGGTCAAGAAGCCGAATGGAACGTGGAGGCTATGTATAGACTTCACAGACCTCAATGCGGCATGTCCAAAGGATAACTTTCCGTTGCCCCACATCGACCAGCTGGTGGATAATACGGCGGGATATGAACTAATGACGTTTATGGATGCCTTTGCAGGTTACCATCAGATTGCCATGCATCCCGATGATCAAGAACATACAGCCTTTTATACGAACAAAAATTTATTTTGTTGGAAGAGGATGCCTTTCGGGTTGATCAATGCCGGCACCACATATCAAAGATTAGTCAACAAGATGTTCGACCAACACCTTGGTGACACGATGGAGGTCTATGTTGACGACATTGTAGTGAAGAGTCTTAGAAAAGAAGACCATCTGGAGCACCTCAAACAAGCGTTCGACATCATGAGGGCGTATAACATGAAACTTAACCCAAAGAAAAGCAGCTTTGGAGTACAATCTGGCAAGTTCTTGGGACATCTCGTGAGTCAACGGGGTATAAAAGTTAACCCTTCACAAGTCAAATGTATCCTGGACATGGGACCACTGAAGGATGTACCGGCAGTTCAAAGACTTACCGGATGTCTCGCGGCACTCAACAGATTCATATCCAGATTCAGAGATAAGAATAGACCCTTCTTCGAGTCTATCAAAGGCAAGGGCATCTGCAAAAGAACCGGGAAGACCAACTATGTGTGGATGGATGCTTGCCAAAAGGCGTTCGAAGATATAAAAAACTACCTCAGTAATCCCCAGATCCTATCAAAGCCGGTGCCAGGAGAAAAGTTATACCTATACTTGGCGGCATCAGAAGTAGCCATAAGCTCAGCCTTGGTGCGTGCGGAGGGTAAGACACATCTGCCAATATATTATGTCAGCCAAGTGCTGCATGAGGCAGAGCTACGATATTCCCCAATGGAGAAGTTGGCATACGCGTTGGTGATGAGCGTGCGGAAGCTCCGACCATACTTCTTCAACCATCAAGTGGAAGTTTTAACAACTTTCCCCCTGAGGCAAATCTTACATAGACCCGATACCGCTGGACGATTGTTAAAGTGGTCACTCGAGGTTAGCCAGTATGGTATAACATACGCACCCCAAACAGCGATCAAAGGGCAGACTCTAGCAGACTTCATAGTAGAGCTAACCTACCCTCAAGATCCGACGAGGGGACGTATATACCCATGGCACCTCTATGTAGACGGCTCAGCAACAAGTTCCACAGCCGGAGCAGGTGTCGTCCTAGTAAGTCCCGATAAACAAGTATTCACCTCAGCAATAAGATTCGACTTCCTAGCAACCAACAATGAAGCTGAATATGAAGCACTTATTGCGGGATTGAGACTGTCATTAGCTGTGGGGGCAACCAGACTTCAGATTTTTGGAGATTCACAACTAATAGTGTCTCAAGTCCGAGGTGAGTACGAGGCAAAGGACCGACAAATGATCATCTACCAAAGAATCGTTGCGCACCTGATATCAAAATTCGAGCAAGTGTACATTGAACAAATCCCCCGGCTAGAGAACACCCAAGCAGATGCTTTAGCCCGGTTAGCCACAAGCACCGGAGAACCAAGCATCTCAGAAGTGGTGGTCACAAAGCTAACTAATCCTTCAACATTTGATTATGTCAATCAAGTGTTGAAGAGGGGGCAACAAATAATCAATAGCCAGCAACAGTCTACTGATGATTGGCGAACACCTATCAGTAAATACTTGACCAACAGAGAACAGCCGGGAGATCCATGGGAAGCACGACGAATTGTGAAACAAGCTGCTAGATACACAATGGTTGAAGGACAATTATACAAGAGAGGAATCTCACTTCCATTACTCAAGTGTCTTTCCTCGGAAGAAATCCATGGAGGGGTATGTGGAAGTCATGCCGGGGGGCAAGCCTTAGCCTATAAAACTATTAGGCAAGGTTACTATTGGCCAACACTGCGAAAGGATGCTATCAAATATGCTAAGAGGTGTTTGAAATGCCAACAGTTTGCTCCAAGCATTCATACCCCGGCTCAAGAATTGAAATCAGTATACAGTCCATGGCCATTCGCTAAATGGGGTATCGACTTGATCGGCCCATTCCCTCCCGAAAAAGGTGGAGTAAAATTTATAGTGGTGGCTGTGGATTACTACACTAAGTGGGCCGAAGCTGAAGCACTAACGACTATAACCCAAGAGAAGATGATAAGCTTCATTAGGAAGAACCTGGTGTGCAGATTTGGGTTGCCACAGTCAATCATCACAGATAACGGGAGGCAGTTCGACGGAAGTAAGTTAAGAGACTTTTGCACATCTTGGAACATCAAGAAGCATTACTCTACACCATATCATCCTCAATCGAACGGACAAGTCAAAGCCGTGAATAAGGTCTTGAAGCACATCCTAAAGATCCGGTTGGAAGAAAGAAAGGGCAGTTGGGCTAACGAGCTGCCAGAAGTCCTATGGACTTATAGGACGTCCTATAAAACAAGTACCGGGGAGACACCGTTCACAATGGCTTTCGGAGTTAAAGCAGTCATCCCAGTGGAGGTCCAACATCGGACATGGAGGATGATCGAATACAATGAGGAAGCAAATGAAGATGATATGGCGGTAGAAAAAGACTTGATTGAAGAAATAAGAACTTCGGCAGAATTAAAAAATGCGGTCTATAAGCGACGGGCTGAAAAGTATTACAATTCGAAAGTACAAGATAGAAAATTCCAAATTGGCGACCTGGTGATGAGAAGGATACTAGCAGCCCCGACTGGAGTGTTTGGTCCGAAATGGGAAGGTCCGTTAAAAGTAGCAAAAAGTTGGCCAAATGGGACGTATGACCTGGAGGACATGCAAGGCAATCCTTCAGCATATACCTGGAACGCGGCACATCCCAAGAAATTCTACCAATAAAGACTTGTGTAAATTTTCTTTAAAAACCTTGCTCGCCCAACATGTATAGGGGCAAGCAGGATCATGCTAGATAAGGACAAATCTGTAAAAGTCATTATTATGTTGAATAAAGAGGTTTTCTTTCAAATTGGTGTATCGAAAGATGCCTCAAGTTATAAGCTCTCAAGACTTACGAGTCCACAATAAAGGCAAGGTATTGAGACTAACCCTAAGGTTATACCATTAAAAGGGAGTCCTTACCAACCAATAAGCCTACATCCAAAAGGATGAAAAATGAGGTGTGAATTCGCAATTCCGTAAAAGGAAAAGTAAGACGAATCAATTGAAACACCGTACATAAAAAAACGAGCACTAAAAAACTAAGGCAAAATTATCGATAGAAAAACAAAGTATAAGCAACCTTAATAAAAGGGAAATAGCTAGTTCATTAATATCAAAAGGAGGTTCAAATACATGTGGAGCTCCTTCGAGGGCGTCAGAAGCAAAAGGTTGCAAAAGAAGAAAATGCAAAAATAAAAGGAAGAAAATCCCCATCTCTCTACTGGTCGACGGGCTGGTCGCCACCCTGCTCGCCAGCATGGGCACCAGCTGGTCCATCGCTTTGGCCAACCTGCTCGCCAGGTTGTTCGCCAGGGTGGTCGCCCGCTTGTCCGCCGACACCTGAAGGAGAAAGACCAGGGAGGACTTCGAATGGAGAAAGACCCTCAGTGTCCACCATCGCATCATCCTCAACATTAATCTGAAGAGGCGGATAGTTTCCACCAATGATCTTAAGCGTTGAAGGCACAGCACTTAAATCAACTCCCATTTCCTCGAGGTCCCCGATATCCACTATTAAACCTTCCTTGAGAGGACGTTCAGTAAGAAAGTCGGTAAACTCCTTCTTCAGGGCTGTCCAGGGATCCTCGTTTTCACCAACCGCATGATGATAAGCCCGCAGGTTCTCGGCAAAGGCATACACAAAGCCGAAGTCAGAGGACTCCGCTAGAATATCCGCAACGGCTTCAGCAGTATAGCAGTCAGCGTGTGCAGCCTTAAGATCAACGAGTCGGTCCGGGTGGCTTGGAGTTCTCTTTCTAGCTCGGTAATCTTTCCCCTGGCAACCCTGCTTTCCTCCAATTGTGCCCGGACACTTGCTAGCTCGACCCGGAGACCTTCAGCTTCAGGTCGGGCACTCTCGGCACTTGCAATCACCGATTGCTCGGCGTCTAGTGAAGCCTTAGCTTTAGCTTCAGATATGGCAACTCTTTTCTTCATCTCATCCCTCTCTTTCCTCAGGCTGTCATTCAACACCGCATATGATTTCTCCAGGGTCACAGCCTACTCGATGGCACGTTGAGCAGTGATAAGAGCACCACTTGAGTGATGCATGGCTGTGCGGATATTATCAGTCAATGATTGGTGCTGGATGATGGCATCTTGGGGTTGGGTCCAGTGACGGACAGCGGACTCAACGGCTCCTCGAACCGGGTCCTTGAGCTCATTAAGAGACTTCGGGGGATGGGCGAGTGCAAACTGGTGAACCAGCGGACTGCGATGCTGATAACGAGAAGGGTCATACCTGCTTAAAGGGCCATACAAGAAAATACTTAGATTTTAGCATGAAGTATAAAGATATTAGAGGTATGAGGTTCATACCCAGCTGCCCGTTCCTGGTCCCATCCCAGGTATGTGATGTCAGTTAACTGACCAATCGAGCGGATAGATGCGGAGGCAGTCGAGGTGCCAACAGAAATGGGAAGTGTGGACTCCGGAACCTCGACCCGACCTGAACCTCCCGAACTCGGAGGCCTTGTAACCCTTGCCCTCTTGACAGCCTTGCTTTCACGCTCAACACATGAGCCGTCACCCTGTTGTAGCCGTCGGCCACCACCACTCGGAGAGCCACTCAGAGCTTGCCGGTCCTCGAAACGAGGAGCTCGATGAGGTGCAGTGGATCGGGTGCTCGGACCAGTGCCAGCACCCTTCTTCGCCTTGGCTGCCTGTTGAGCAGCTAGCACGACGGATGGGGGATCTCTTTTGGTCCTCGCCATTCCAAACTTTTGATTAAAGATCCTGAAGGAATGAGGGATGGTGATAGTGACCTCTGCAGCTACAAGCATCAGAAAACATAAAAAGAGTTTATAAAATTTCAAAGGTACAAGTCAAAGGTACAAGTCAAAAGCTTATAAGGGCCATACCTGTGGGACGAGCAACTTGAGCTCGTAAATGGTGAGGAGTTGTAATCAACCCGGAAGCGGTACGACAACTGGACTTGTTCAAATAGTCAAACGTCCTATCCTTCTTGTTCCGATGGCAAACGAGGATGCAAGTAAATTTAAATTCTTCGGACAAACTCATTTTCTTCCAACGCTGAGGGATCAAACCTGCAGCACAAAGAGCAAAGACATCAGGCACAATATCGAAAAACAATATTCAACATGCAAACAAGTCCTACGCTGCAACTCGCCAAACTCGGTAGGGGACATAATACATCCCCCAAGACCCTCGTTATTGTCCGGCGCACGCCAGTCTCCACCAATGAAGAAGAACTGTTCCTTTCAGTCCCTCACTTTGTTGGGTAATTGTTGGTCCCGAAACGAGTATAATCAGTGTATGGGGGGGAATACACTGATGTCAGATATTTCTGAAAGACTCAGAAAAATGCTCTAACACACTCAGTCAGGATTTCCTGTGTTAGGATATTTGTGTTAGATGTTTTGATGATATAAAACAAATCAGCTTGTAATAGGACCAGCTGAACATGTTAGTCAGCTGATGAGTAGTTAGGATTAGATAGGTTCGAGTAAGGGGGAACCTACCTTGCAGCCTAGAAGATCCGAAGCTTTCATAGAAGAGAAGACCAGCTGAGTCCTTGTGGACTTAGCCGATTTTAGAAGACAGAAGGTTTAATCAGCTGACACTGGAGCATCGAAAGCAGATCATCAGAGAAGTTTACAACAGCCGATAAGCTGAAGAGCAGATCAGCTGATATCAGAAGATTAGCTGATCAGCTGAGAGCACGTCGCAGACAAGACAAGGACCATGGATAAAAGACTTATCCAGACGAAGTCAAGAAGACCAGCTGAGGTGCACACTAGCAGACTTGCACATCAGCTGAGGTCCAAGTATCAGCAGACTGATACACCAGCTGAGGAGACAGATCAGCTGAGGTCCTGTGCTCAGCCCAGATTCTTCGGAATCAATTTGAAGGGTTAACTTGCGATATAAAAGGAAGATTCCCAGAATAGAAGAACAATCAATCAAGGGGACAAACTTGATTGATTGAAGGTCGCGAAGATTGACGGGAATTAAGAAGGAAATTCAATCAATCACAATGATTGATTGAATACGAGATTATAGGATTTCAGATTTCTAGTCCATTCCAACGGCTAGTTATTTGATCCTATAAATTAGAGTAATTGTGATAATTTCTGTATTGGATTCACACACACATTAAGCTAGCCAATACTCTGTCAGCTTTATCACTTACGCTCAAAAACACCATCCATACTTATCCTTTGTAAAAGCTTTGTAGAAGCTGTGAGAAGTCAATTGCAATTATAGCATTGACAAGTTGTAAAGAGAGTAGTACTCTCAAAACTGTGTAAGTAAGTGAGTAAGTGAGTTAGTGGAGAGCCCCTCAAGTCCAAGTTGGATTGAGGAGAGTGGATGTAGGACAGTTGGTCCGAACCACTATAAACCCCTGTGTCTCTTCGTATTTCTTTCTGTTCTTATCTGTGCACATCACTTAAAAACAAATTTTCATTAAAACGTTTCCGCACTATACACAGCGCACTATTTTCAAAATTCAGACTACCTCAAGTAGTCTGCTGATTTTCTGAATAAATCAGTAAATTTGAAAAAGGTTTTTGAATCCTTACAAGTCTATTCAACCCCCCCCTTCTAGACTTGTTCAAGTGTATTCTTCCCAAAAACCTGCCTTTGGGACCAACATCCTGAAGTACTCAATATGCTGAAGGTCCACAGGGGCAGCAGGGACAGTTCAGTAACGAGTCAGATAAGCTGAGTGTGAGTAAAGTGCTCGGAAGCTCAGTAGAGATAATAAACCTACTGACCGCTTGGAAGCAAGTCAGTTGGACTACTATCTCAGTGAGTCAGAGTGGGTGCGGAAAGTGAGCCCTTAGGTTCTACTCGTTTTTAGTTTCTGAAAACATTTTCTCTGAGTTTGCTTAGTAAAATGGTGGTTAAGGCTGAGTGCACAGTGTTAAGATCCAGGATGATTGATTCAGTCCTGAATGGAAAAGCGATGCAGGATGTTCAGTTTATTATGATGACAGTTATGATCCTGAACAGAACAGTAAAGCAGCACACAGGGGACTTTTTAACGTGGTTCGGAGATAACCAACTCCTACGTCCACGACCTGATTTAACAGGAAGCTATCCTCGAAACCCTGAGGATAAGTGCTTGGGTTTTACGTGCCAAGGGACACGAGTAGCCAACTTCCTCTCTTAGGAATTGACCCCTGGGCGTTTTACAAGTGTCAGTCCTTCTAACCAACCAATCTCACACCTTGAGTGGTTTGGTATTCTGGTTTCCAACTAAGATAGCTCTAGCAATACAAAACAATGCTAAATAATAGAGCTATCGATCTAAGCAAATACAGAGTGAATCCTACTACAACACTAGGGAAATTTAATTGCAGAGTGCTGTTTATGATATGCTTTGAATGCTTGGATTCTTGAGAGTTTTCTCTTGGAAATTTCCCGTTAACCTTGAATGGGTGCAAGACTCTCCATATTTATAGGCAAGATTCAAAATAGATCCGTTGGAGGAGATCAAATCAAATCTTTCCTATTTTAGGTAGATTGCAGGCTAGAAATACTGTTTGACCTACCCGCCATGCTTATTCTGGCAAGTTGTAACATCACGTGCAACCTTTTGAGACGCATTAAATGCCGCATTAAATGCTGCGCAGACTCCGTGCATGCGTGTCAAAATATCATTGGCTCTCCATTATAACGGCTAGTTGACCTTCAGACATTTGTCCTTCCTCGTACATTCAATGCTCTGAGTCTCTTGTTAATAACTCAGTCTGAACGTGTGTCTTAATGGAGTCTTACTGACATTCTTTTTGTCTCTTGTCCCATAGCATAAATAACCTTTTGCTTTGGACTTACATGATTCAGGTGATCTGAACCACGGCCTGAGTCAGGTCCTATGTACATTCAGCACAGCCTGATAGGTTATTCAGCCCAGTATGTGTAACCTTTTTGCTTCGGACTTACAGGATTCAGGTGAACTGAACCAAGTGCATTCAGCACAGCCTGATAGGTGACACTTACTCTTCACTGACTAACTTCTGTCCTGAGTATGCTTAGTGTACTCAGTAGAAACATCAGCCAATGGTACTTCAGGATTGACTTCAGGATGAATCAGCAGGCTTCGATCTTCAGCTTCAGAACAGACAATCTTCAGCAAGACTGACTGACTCCTTCAGGATGGTTTACACTTCAGACTTCAGTAAATTGGGTCGACTCCAATATTCTTCAGTCTTCAGCATGGTCCTCCTGTACTGAATCTCTAACCTAACTATCCTGAATTATTTTATCCTGAACAGCTATACTTAGGCAAATTCATCAGGGGTTTTGGGATCTAATCAAAACACTCAGATTGTCCCAACAATTTCCCCCTTTTTGATGATGCCAAAACCCTTAAGCGAATTCCTATTCATCTATACAATCAACTGACTTAGTCAGTGAGAACAACTCAGTACCACCTGACAAACTAGGTACTTAGTCTATAAGATGAAAACAAGGAATGGGTTAGTACAGTTCTTGATAAGGATTCAGAAAAGTAGATTCAGGAGTCAACAAGAAGTTGTACTCAGGAAAAGTAAATAACTTCATTGATTGATAAGAAAATACAAGTATCCTGAAGCTATTACAAAATTTTTGAACAACTAGCTCCTGATCTAGTCTTCATCCTTATTCTAAGCAGTCAGTGGAATCTCGTACATCTCCAGTACCCGGTTCAGGACCTGCTTCATCTTGTTCCGATCAGCAATGGCCCCGGCAGCTCGTCCTACTCTGACGACTTCTTCAGAAATTGCTTTCCGGTCCAGTTGCTTGGAGTTCCTAAAAAGTGGAGGAGGGTACTTGATGAATTCCGGAGGAGCGATCTCTACACCTTCAGTGTCAGCATGTCTGATGATTTCAGCCCAGAGATCAGGATGCTCCTGTGCCATCCAGTGATGGAGTATGACGTCTTTTTCTTCAGTCATATCGTCCCATAAGCCCACCACGTAGAATAGATAGGCCCACCTATTCCGGATCGGAATCCATACCTCCAACATCTCTATCGGAATGAAGTCTTCCACAAACTTCAGTGGAGGATGACTTTGATCTGAACTGACCACAATCTTCCTCTGAGTCTTCATCCGAGATCCAGAAGATACAGATTTCTTCTTCTGAACCTGCGAAGTCAGATACTCGTTGGACTCATTTAGGCGCTGGATCTGACTGAGGAGCGAGATCTCCTTCATTTTTGCTATCTTTTCAGCTTCAGTCATCACCATTTTCTTCTGAGTGGTCAGCTCAGTTTGCATATGTTCCTCCATCTCCTTGTACAAAGGCTCCAGAGCGGGGTCCTCAGACGACCTCAGCGACGGACCTTGTCCTCTTCCTTTTCGCCGCTATCAGTTCAGTGGGAAAGTTTTTCTTCTTTGCTTTACCAGTAATGGCAGTCTGCTTCTTCCCTTCTTCGCCCTTTTTGGCATCATCGTCATTTATCCGTTTGACAACTTCATCCACTGACTCCGCCAATAGTGTAAACTGACCATCCATCTCAGTCTGCTTCCCCTGCAATTGCCCAATCTGCCTGGCCATCCCTCTCAGGCCAACACTTAGCTTGTCGACGGCTGAATTGTGCTCAGCTTTTAGCCTTCCTTCAAAGCTCATCATCCGATTGTTCAGGGCAGTGGCAATTGCATCCTTCTCCTGTTCAGACATCTCACTCAGCAGTTCCTCCTTCAGTTCAGCTTTCAGCTTGACCAACTTCTCATCAACCAGTTGATCAACTTTTTCAGACAGTTGTTGATCCAGAAAATTGGCAAGCTTAGTCTCCTGCTGAGTCTGCACATCTGAAACCATCTGATTGCAGTTCTGAATG
>JAPKLY010003204.1:4746-19871 GCA_026898435.1 Prunella vulgaris | reverse complement strand
CATGTAGACATCAGGCATCACTTTATCAGAGATCATGTTGAAAAGAAGGACATCAGGATGGAGAGAGTCCCTACTGAAAAACAGAGAGCTGACATCCTGACTAAGGCACTGCCTGAAACCAGGTTTGTTGAGTTATCAGTAGAGTTAGGACTCCTTGACCCAGGCTTAGGTGATTCAGTTTGAATCTCTCATAAGAATGCACAAGGTCAGGGGGAATAACTCATATGGACTCAGGATGAAGGGAACTCAGAGAGAATGTGAATGGTTGTAGGAGGAACATTCAGTACAAAATGGATGATCAGTTTAGACTGACTAAGGTTCAGGACACAGAATTCAGGACTTGTCACCCTGATAGGCCAATAAGTGGTATCAGTTAGAATGCATATCTGACTGACTGGTATGTTTCCTGATTTTTGTCTAGTCATCTAATATTGCGTGCATTATCCTTTTCACTGTGCAGCATTGTCAAATCAATTTAATTTGCCAAATGATCCCAGCCGTTCGTTTTTATATTCGGTTATTATTTAATTCAATTTGTTTGAAATAAATACGGACATGCTCTAATGTGCATTTAATGCACTGTGGGCGGGAACAGTTATCAATAAAATTTTGACCAATTACCTTTGAAGAACCGAAAAGGCAAATGCTTTTTACTGCTCAAATCTTGTCCATTGAATCCCATAGGTCACTATTTTCTAAACCGTCCGATTAAAACTGAATTTTTCTTTCTATAAATAAGAGAAGATCGTGTTGTTAAAACTTTTATGCACCCAATATTTTCTTAACTTATCTTCTCTAAAAACCGATTCTCTTCAAATCTCTTAAAATCTTCCATGGCTTCACCCTCTGCAGATACCTTTTTTTGGAAACCTTTTCCATCTAAGAAATGAAATACACTACGAGCCTTATGGGGATTTTTCTTCTAACCACCCCGATATTATGCCTGTACGAGACCTATTTGATAATGCAGGTCTTCTGCAGTTCGTCACTGCAAAGCCACAGAGGCTCCACCCCAGACTCATTGTTGCCTTCTACCTGAAGATGGCGAAAAACAAAGTCTCCCAGGAGTGGGAAACGTGTATTCCCTTGACCGCCTGTGAAAAGGGAAAGGATGGTGAGGAGGAGATGGTCAGGAGGTGGGTCACCTTCAACGTTCGGGAGAAGATTAAGGAGGTTTTTAATCTTCCCAACAAAGGACGAAGCCCAGTGGAGTATGGGTTTGGGAATGAGAAGGATTTTCTCCAGTCCCTGTGTGATGGAGATGTTGTGCTGAAGTCCGGCCTGAATAAATCAGTCTTGAGGACTGAAAGCCGTCACTTCTTCGACCTGACGAGTCAGGGAGTGATGTGCATTGCTGGAGGATTGGAGCAGATCTCCAGGCCGAAGCCGCCCCTCTGCATAATTTTGACTGGGAGGGTTACTTCCTCCAAATGCTGGTGGTTGAGACCAGCAAGATCAAGTACTCGTCAGAGGGGCAGGAGACTTTTGAGGCCAAGATGCATTTTGGCACCAAGATCTCCATGCTCTTGGAGACTCTGGATCTCGGTGATGTGGATCAGGCTCAATCACTCGAGATCCCAGCGAAAATCCATCTCTTCAGAGCATATTCCGATGATGCTGTCATAAGGAGAAGGCCTCGGACTCAGAAGAAGAAGGCCCAGGCGAGCAAGACTGGGAAAGTCCAGGCTCAGGCAGGCAAATCTTCAGAGTCTGATACAGCAAGGCCAGCGGAGGATAAATCCGAGACCCTCAGACCCAAGCAACAAAAGCTGAAATTTCTCTACTCTGGGTCAGCTGGGCGACAGAAGAAGGTTCAGGAGATGCAATCTGCTGAAGCTGTTGAAAAGGAACCAGCTCAGGCGCAGGATTCTGCTGAAGCTGTTGAGAAGGAACCAGCTCAGGCGCAGGCTGTTCCTGAACTTGCCCCGATTGCATCCCCTAAACCCAACGAGCTGATCCTTACTATTGCTGAATCCTATCAGACTTTGGGTCAGGAAGAGCCTGCTCAGGAAGGAGGAGTTGAGCAAGAGGCTGCTGAACCAGTTCAGGCTGAAGCACCATGGCCTTTCCCTGCGCCCGATGTAAACAGTCTATCAGATTTCGAAATAGTTGCAAGGGGAGAGGCTGCTGAGATGGTGGAAAGGAGATTCCCTGATCTTACTGAGGCTCAGAAGGAGGCAGTTGTGCAACTCCGCACTTTTGCCATGATCAGAAATGCTACTTGGTCTGAGCTCAGCCAGCTAGGAGAGTCCAGAGGATGGGACTGCATTGCAGATTTAGAAGCCGCCCTCTTTGATCATTTTGGTGTTAACTCTTTACATCATCTGATCAAAATGGTGGATTTTATGAGAACAGTTCGCAAAATATATCCTGAGCCCGAGACTCAGTTGGCTGAAGTGAAGGGAAAGGAGAAGGAAGCAGAAACGGAGGTGATTGTGATTGCTGATGACGATCAGCAAGGTGGCACTGAGGGAGTCAGTGCACCGGCCGATGATGCACCCGTTGGACCCGGGGCAGCGGAGGCTTCAGGAGAGGGTCGATCAGGTCTTATCCGAGTTTGAGGAAACTGGATCACCCCAGCGGCTATGTTCACTGAAAATTCCTCACGAGCTCTTTCGAATATGCACTGAAGGGTAATTCTCGTTGAGCGAAAGGCAATAAGGGTTGATAAAGATTCTAGAACTCTGAATAAGAAAATGAAAAGGCTGGATAGAGACCTGAATGATATGGCCACTGATGTGCATGCTGCTGATTTCTTTGGCGAAGCTCGGACTGAAATCAATGTAGAACTAACTGCCATTTCAGAGCAAGCCAAGGATGCCATTCAGAACTGCAATCAGATGTGCAGACTCAGCAGGAGACTAAACTTGCCAACTTTCTGGATCAACAACTGTCTGAAAAGGTTGATCAACTGGTTGATGAGAAATTGGTCAAGTTAAGAACTGAACTGAAGGAGGACCTGCTGAGGGAGTTGTCCGCACAGGAGAAGGAGAAAATTACATCTGCCCTAGACTCAAGGATGCAGAACTTCGTAGGTCGATTGAAGGCTGCACACAATTCAGCCGTTGATCAGCTCAGTATCGGCCTGAGAGGGATGGTGGGGCAGATTGGGCAATTGCAGGTAAAGCAGACTGAGATGGATAGTCAGTTCAATCTTTTGGCGGAGTCAGTGGATGAAGTCGTCAAACGTATTAATGACGATGATGCCAAAAAGGGGGAAGAAGGGAAGAAGCAAATTGCCACTACTGGCAAAGCTAAGAAGAAGAACTTTCCCCTGGAACTGAAGGCTGCGGATAGAAAGAGGACTAGATCCGTAGCCGCCATCGAAACTGCTGAAGGCTCAGATCCGAAGAAGTTGAGATCCTCTGAAGATCCGGCTCTCGAGCCTTTATATAAGGAGATGGAGGAACAAATAATGCCATCTGGGCTGACCACTCAGAAGAAATTGGTGATGACTGATGCTGAAAAGATAGCAAAAATGAAAGAAATTTCGATGCTCAGTCAGATCCAGCGCCTAAAGGAATCTAATGAGTATCTGACTTCCCAGGTCCAGAAGAAGAAATCTGTATCATCTGGATCTCGGACAAAGACTCAGAGGAAGATTGTGGTCAGTTCAGATCAAAGTCATCCTCCATCGAAGTTTGTTGAAGACTTCATTCCGATTGAGATGCTGGAGGTTTGGATTCCGATCCGGAATAGGTGGGCATACCTATTCTATGTGGTGGGGTTATGGGACGATCAGACTGAGGAAAAAGACGTCATACTCCATCACTGGATGGCACAGGAGCATCCTGATCTATGGGCTGAAATCATCAGACATGCTGACACTGAAGGTGTTGAGATCGCTCCTCCGGAATTCATTAAGTATCCTCCTCCACTCTTTAGGAATTCTAAGCAACTGGACCGGAAAGCAATTTCTGAAGAAGTCGTCAGAGTAGGACGAGCTGCCGGGGCCGTTGCTGATCGGAACAGGATGAAGCAGGTCCTGAATCGAGTACTGGAGATGTACGAGATTCCACTGACTGCTTGGAATAAGGATGAAGATTAGTTCAGGAGTTAGTTGTTCAGGAACTTTGTAATAGCTTCAGGATACTTGTATTTTTCTTATCAATCAATGAAGTTATTTATGTTTCCTGAGTACAACTTCTTGTTGACTCCTGAATTTACTTTTCTGAATTCTTATCAAGAACTGCACTAACCCATTCCTTGTTTTCATCTTATAGACTAAGTACCTAGTTCGTCAGGTGGTACTGAGCTATTCTCACTGACTAAGTCAGTTGATTGTATAGATGAATAGGAATTTGCTTAAGGGTTTTGGCATCATCAAAAAGGGGGAAATTGTTGGGACAATCTGAGTATTTTGATTAGATCCCAAAACCCCTGATGAATTTGCCTAAGTATAGTGTTCAGGATAAAATAGTTCAGGATAGTTAGGTTAGAGATTCAGTACAGAAGGATCATGCTGAAGACTGAAGAATATTGGAGTCGACCCAATTTACTGAAGTCTGAAGCATAAACCATTCTGAACGAGTCAGACAGTCTCGCTGAAGATTGTCTGTTCTGAAGCTGAAGATCGAAGCCTGCTGATTCATCCTGAAGTCAATCCTGAAGTACCATTGTCTGATGTTTCTACTGAATACACTAAGCATGTTCAGGACAGAACTCAGTCAGTGAAGAGTAAGTATTACCTATCAGGCTGTGCTGAATGCACATAGGACCTGACTTAGGCCTTGGTTCAGTTCACCTGAATCCTGTAAGTCCGAAGCAAAAAGGTAACACATACTGAGCTGAATGACCTATCAGGATGTGCTGAGTGCACATAGGACCTGACCCAGGCTGTGGTTCAGATCACCTGAATCATGTCGGTCCAAAGCAGAAGGTTATTTATGCTATGGGACAAGAGACAAAAAGAATGTCAGTAAGACTCCATTAAGGCACACGTTCAGACTGAGTTATTACAAGAGACTCAAAGCATTGAATGTACGAGGAAGGATAAATGTCTGAAGGTCAACTAGCCGTTATAGCGGAGAGCCAATGATCTTTCGACACATAAGCACGGAGTCTGCGCAGCATTTAATGCGGCATTTAATGCGTCTCAAAAGGTTGCAGGTGATGTGACAACTTGCCAGAATAAGCATGGCGGGTAGGTCGAACAGTATTTCTAGCCTGCAATCTACCTAAAATAGGAAAGATTTGATTTGATCTCCTCCAACGGATCTATTTTGAATCTTGCCTATAAATATGGAGAACCTTGCACCCATTCAAGGTTAACGGGAAATTTCCAAGAGAACTCTCAAGAATCCAAGAACACAAAGCATATCATAAACAACACTCTGCAATTAAATTTCCCTAGTGTTGTAGTAGGATTCACTCTGTATTTGCTTAGATCGATAGCTCTATTATTTAGCACTGATTTGTATTGCTAGAGCTATCTTAGTTGGAAACCAGAATACCAAACCTCTCAAAGTGTGAGATAGGTTGGTTAGAAGGACTGGGACTTGTAAAACGCCCAGGGGTCAGTTCCTAAGAGAGGAAGTTGGCTACTCGTGTCCCTTGGCGCGTAAAACCCAAGTACCTATCCTCAGGGTTTTGAGGATAGCTTCCTGTTAAATCAGGTCGTGGACGTAGGAGTTGGTTATCTCCGAACCACGTTAAAAAGTCCCCTGTATGCTGATTTACTGTTTTGTTCAGGATCATAAATGTCATCATATTAAACTGAACATACTGCATTGGTTTTAACTTCAGGACTGAATCAATCATCCTGAATCTGAATATTGTGCACTCAGCCTTAACCACCAATTTACTAAGCAACTCAGAGAAAGCGTTTTCAGAAACTAAAACGAGTAGAATCTAAGGGCTCACTTTCCGCACGTACTCTGACTCACTGAGATAGTAGTCCAACTGACTCGCTTCCGAGCAGTCAGTAGGTTTGTTATCTCTACTGAGCCTCCGAGCACTTTACTCACACTCAGCTTATCTGACTCAGTACTGAACCGTCCCTGCTGCCCCTGCGGACATTCAGCATACTGAGTACTTCAGAGAATTCTGACTGAGTGCGTTAGAGCATTTTTCTGAGTCTTTCAGAAAAATCTGACATCAGTGTATTCCCCCCCCCATACACTGATTTAACTCGTTTCGGGACCAACACACACCAAATCACTAAATTTATCATAACATGGAGTTTTGGTAAACATGAGGATGTGTGAGTACTACAACTGGATATGACTACTACAAGTATCACAAGTACAATTTCAACTAACAGGTAACACAACGAGTAATCTTTTCGTACAACAAGTGTATATCTTTGAACTAATTTTGTTTTTTTATATCTAATATAGTAATTTAAAACTAAAATAGATAATATCTTGCAAAACTTTTATTATTAGTAGTCGTTTAAAACTAAAAATTAAGGAAATAACATAATAGTATTACTCTTTTGTGAGGATAGTACTAGGAAATAACCTAATAGTATGTAATACTAGACTGAGTAGTTCCTAATACCATCCTCACAAAAGAGTGATACTATTAGGATGCCAACATCAATACTTGTGAATAGAATCACTAAATCATTAATCATATTTATAATCACACACCAAATCACTGAATTTATCATAACATGGAGTTTTGGTAAACATGAGGATGTGTGAGTACTACAAGTGGATATGACTACTATAAGTATCACAAGTACAATTTCAATTAACAGGTAACACAACGTGTAATCTTTTCGTAAAATAAGTGTATATCTTTGAACTAATTTTATTTTTTATGTCTAATCTAGTATTTTAAAACTAAAATAGATAATATCTTGAAAAACTTTTATTATTAGTAGTAATTTAAAACTAAAAGTTAAGGAAATAACCTAATAGTATTACTCTTTTGTGATGATGGTACTAGGAAATAACCTAATAATATGTAATACTAGATCATCATCATCATCATCCCATCCCTTGGGAGCACTGACAAGCTTGATCTTGAATTCAGGATTCTTCAGACTCAGTCTCGTTATCCTCTTGATAACCCCCTCAGTGTCAGGATTCGGAACCTGTTTCCTATGCACTGATGCAGTCTCATCAAACACAACATGAGGTTTTTCCTCCACACAAAGAGTCCGACAGTTATACACCCTGAAGGCTTTACTGACTGAGGAGTATCCTAAGAAGACTCCCTCATTAGATCTGCTATCAAAGGCTTTCAGCTGGTCTTTCCCATTGTTCAGGATTAAACACTTACACCCAAAGATATGGAAATAAGAGATGTTAGGCTTCCTCTTGTTCCAAGTTTCATAAGGTGTCTGAGCATATTGTTTGTTCAGCATAGATCGGTTCTGAGTGTAGCAAGCAGTGTTGATTGCTTCAGCCCAGTACTTCTTGGGCAATCCTGACTCAGCCAACATGGTCCTGGCAGCTTCCTTCAGGGTCAGATTTCTTATTTCAGCTACCCCATTCTGACTGACCGAGAGTAAGTTATGTCTCAGACCCTCAACATATGATACATTCAGTACACGGACAGAGCCAATAACAAGGGTTCCAAATCCTCTGGTGAAACCCTTAGAGTTATCACCAAAGGTTACCTGCGGGTCTTCCCGAGCTACATAATCCTGAAGGAGATCACGAAATCTGGTCATGTGCCTGGAACATCCTGAGTCCAAGTACCAGTCCTTCATCAGATCCTCATTCCTCTTCTTGTAGCACACAGCGACCTGAAAAGAATCAGGCCTCAGGTACCCATCTCGTATTGGGTCCTACTGAGTCAGCCATACCCTTTGGGATCCAGATTTGCTTAACAATTCTGATAGCATCAGAAGTGTAAACTTGTCTCCCTGAAACATCTACATACACAGTCTTCTTCCTTTGTCCCTGGGAAGTTGATGGTGTATGGGTGTCAGCCTGAGGTTCAGGAGCCCTATATTGATTCCTGGGGGTGGGCCTTCTGTTCCTTCTTTGCCTGGGTGCATTGGGCTGAGTCTGATCCCGAGAAGGAGCGGCTCGGGCCTTACCTCTTGGCACTTGAGGTCTGGCCTGAGTGTTACCGGAGTCAGGTCTCCGTTGCCTTTCAGAGACCATCTGGTTTGTCCTTCTCCTTTGAGGATTAGGACGCTCCCGATGGGCTCTGTGCCCTGTCTGAGGAGTCTGGACCTTAGTAGTCCTTGACTTTGCCTGAGGCCTCCTCTGTCCTGAGTTCCTTCCGCTCTGAGCATTTCTAAGCTGGGCCTGAGATGTGCTAGGAGCAGAGTTCTTCCCAGATTGAGGATTCCTCGGCTGAGCCTTGGAGTTCCCTTGATCTGTCTTCCTTGACTCAGGATGAAGAGCCTTGGCCTTTCCCTTATGTTTTGGCCTTGGTTCCTCAGTCCTTTGCCTGACAGGTTTAGCAGGCATTTTCTCCTTCCCTTTACCTTTGTCCTGACGAGCAACACTTAAGCTCTTGCCATCCGTTAGGGCAGGGACAAACTTCTTCTGAGAGTTGCTCCCTGAAGAACCACTCATTTTCTTGCCCTTTGGGTCTTTTGAGGCATCATAGCCTAACCCAGTTTCAGCACCATCAGTCAGCTGAGAGAAACTTGTTAACTCATCAACCACTTGGGTGGATGTGTATAACTTCTTCAGCTTAACCTCAAGATGCCCATTTGTTTCTTTCAGGGCCTCAATTTCAGTGGTGTACTGAAGCACCAACTCTTCATGAGCTTTCTCTTTTGAGATCAGCTCAAGATCCCAAGTAGTTTGCTCAGCACAAAGGCGAGCTTGCCACTCTGTTTCGTACATCACTCTAAGAGCAATTCGCTCAATCATCAGTTGTTCCTGAGCAAGGAGCAGATCAGTATCACAAGTCTCAATCAACGAGCTGGTTACACCTTTCAGTCTTTCTACCTCCAGTGGAGCTTCATCATGCTTGTTCCGAGCATGAAGCAGCTCTTCCTGAAGATGTACTAATCTGAGGGCTTCCTCAGTATCTCTTACTCTGAGAGACTTAGTTAGCCGATCGTTCTCTCCACTCAGTTGCGCATTCACATCTACTGTATGAGTATGAGTCTCCTGCAGCCTTGAGAAGTCAACCATCAATTGCTCTAGGGCGAGTTGAAGGTCGAGTTCTCCTGCTGAATCTGAGCTAAGCTCAGGTGCGTGATCAGGGGAAGAGGCAGAAGAACATACCTCATCATCTGCCATCAGGCAGAGGTCATCATACTCCTCATCGGAGAAGAGTTCAGGGGACTGAAGTCCTGGGCCATCTGAATCTGAGGAATCCTCAGCAAGCAATGCTCTCCGGTCTGATGCCCTGAGCTCTCTTGGCTCTCCGATCCTTTCGTTTGTGAGAACTGAGCTCCGGACAATCATACTGATAATGTCCAATTTTCTTACAGTGGTAGCACTGATCTACATCAGAAACAAACTTTTTGTCAATGTACCTTTTATCTGATGACTCCCTCCTGCTCCCTGATGATCGTTCAGGTTTGGAGCTGGATCTTCTGGGCTCATCATCTCTTCGTCGCTCAGGCTCATTGCGATCACTCCTGGAATCTGAACCTCTCCTTTCTTCTCTTCGGGGGCTAGATCTCCTGGGGCTGGAGTACCTGCGATCACGGGTGTCAGTATAAAATTTCTTATACCTTCCGAATCGAGAGTTCAGTTTCTCGAATCGCCGTGCCATCAGGCTGTACTCCAAGGCAAGCTCATCTTTGTTCATGTCCTTCAGAGACTTGAAGCCAGATCCAGCCTCAGGCTCAGGAGTAGCTTTAAGAGCCACACTCTTTTCCTTTTCAGGTGTCTTCTCCTCACTAACTTCCTCACTGACAACACCCTTCTTCTTCCTCTTATCGAGGTCGAATTCCAGAGCCTTTAACTCTGAGAATAGGTGAGAGTGAGTAATGTTGGTAAGATCCTGAGTGTTCTTCAGTAAGATCACTCTTGTGTCCCATCTTTCAGGGGGACAGTTCAGGATTTTAGAAGACACCTCCCTCTTGGGAAACTCCTTCCCAAGGGTTGCTAGCTCGTTCATCATCTTAATGAACCGAGCTTTCATCTGATCGATGGATTCTCCTTCTAACATTCGGAAGGCTTCAAACTTCCTAATTGCAAGATCTCTCTTGTTCTCTTTGATCTTTTCTGATCCCTCACTCATCTATCTCAGAGCACCCCAGATGTCCTTTGCAGTCCTCAGATGCATGAGCCTGACTGAATTCTCGTAAGAAACGGTGTGAAGTATAATGTTTTTGGCAACATTATCCAGTCCGATTTGCTTAATTTGATCAGAATTAAGCGCGGACCTCTCCACTTCTTCATCTCCGGCGGCTGGAACAGGAACATTGCCAGCAACAGGCCAGGTCGTCTGAAGATTCCTCATAAACTTGATCGGACCCTGCTCAATCACCAGATGCATCTGATCATGGATGGAATAGAGATGTGCGAGTACCCTGAATTTCCAATAGTCATAATTGTCAATAGAGAATTCAGGAAGATTACCTTCGAGGAGTTTAGAACCGGAAGCCATGATATGCAGTTTTCAGAAATGAGATCTATTCAGTAGACCACCAAAAGTTTCTCCTCAGAAACTGTTGGTAAACAAAGTCAGTGGTCTTTTGAACCACTGCTCTGATACCACTTGTTGGTCCCAAAACGAGTATAATCAGTGTATGGGGGGAATACACTGATGTCAGATTTTTCTGAAAGACTCAGAATAATGCTCTTACACTCTCAGTCAGGATTTCCTAAATTACTCAGTATGCTGAAGGTCCACAGGGACAGCTGGGACAGTTCAGTAACGAGTCAGATAAGCTGAGTGTGAGTAATGTGCTCGGAAGCTCAGTAGAGATAACAAACCTACTGACTGCTTGGAAGCGAGTCAGTTGGACTACTATCTCAGTGAGCTAGAGTACGTTCGGAAAGTGAGCCCTTAGATTCTACTCGTTTTAGTTTCTGAAAACATTTTCTCTGAACTTGCTTAGTAGACGGGTGATTAAGGCTGAGTGCTCCGTATTAAGATTCAGGATGATTGATTCAGTCCTGAGGATAAAACAATGCAGAATGTTCAGTTTATTATGATGACAGTTATGATCCTGAACAAAACAGTAAATCAGCACACAGGGATCTTTTTAACGTGGTTCGAAGATAACCAACTCCTACGTCCACGACCTGATTTAACAGGAAGCTATCCTCAAAACCCTGAGGATAGGTGCTTGGTTTTACGTGCCAAGGGACACGAGTAGCCAACTTCCTCTCTTAGGAACTGACCCCTGGGCGTTTTACAAGTCCCAGTCCTTCTAACAAACCAATCTCACACCCTGAGTGGTTTGGTATTCTGGTTTCCAACTGAGATAGCTCTAGCAATACAAAACAATGCTAGATATTAGAGCTATCGATCTAAGCAAACACAGAGTGAATCCTACTACAACACTAGGGAAATTTAATTGCAGAGTGTTGTTTATAGTATGATTTGAGAGCTTGGATTCTTGAGGGTTTTCTCTTGAAAATTTCCCATTAACCTTGAATGGGTGCAAGGTTCTCCATATATATAGGCGAGATTCAAAATAGATCCGTTGGAGGAGATCAAATCAAATCTTTCCTATTTTGGGGTGGTTGCAGGCTAGAAATACTGTTTGACCTAAACGCCATGCTTATTCTGGCGAGTCTGTCCCATCGCCTGCAACTTTGAGACGCATTAAATGCCGCATTAAATGCTGCGCAGACTCCGTACATACGTGTCGAAAGATCATTGGCTCTCCGTTCTAATGGCTAGTTGACTTTCAGACATTTGTCCTTCCTTGTACATTCAATACTCCGAGTCTCTTGATAATAACTCTGTCTGAATGTTTACTGACATTCTCTTTGTCTCTTGTCCCATAGCTTAAATAACCTTTTTGCCTTGGACTTACATGGTTCAGGTGATCTGAACTACTGCCCGAGTCAGGTCTTATGTGTCTTCAGCACAGCCTGATAGATTATTCAGCCCAGTATGTGTAACCTTTTTGCTTTGAACTTATATGGTTCAGATAAACTGAACCAAGGCCTAAGTCAGGTCTTAAGTGCATTCAGCACAGCCTGATAGATTACACTTACTCTTCACTGACTAAGATCTGTCCTGAGTATGCTTAGTGTACTCAGTAGAAACACCAGCCAATGGTACTTCAGGATTAACTTCAGGACGAATCATCAGGCTTCGATCTTCAGCTTCAGACCCAGGCAATCTTCAGCAAGACTGACTGACTCCTTCAGGATGGATTATACTTCAGACTTCTGTAAATTGGGTCGACTCCAATATTCTTCAGTCTTCAGCAAGTTCCTCATGTACTGAATTTCTAACCTAACTATCCTGAACTATTTTATCCTGAACAGTTGTACTTAGGCAGATTCATCAGGGGTTTTGGGATCTAATCAAAATACTCAGATTGTCCCAACATGATCTCCAATCCTCCTTAAAAGTTTGTTCTAAGTTGGAAGAGGAGAACTCTACTATGAAAGCTGAAGTTCAAAGCTTGAGACAGGATTTGGAAAGTGCTAGACTGCCAGTGGTATCCTATGACTCACATGCTAGCAAGTCTGCTGACTTAATAGCAAAGTGTGCGGAACAGGAGAAGCTGATAGAAAAGCTGCTTTCTGAGAACACTGTTTTGAGTGAAGAACATAATCGGCTAACAGCTAAGTTCGATGAACTCTTCAAATAGAATGAACTGACAATTAAAAATTCACAGCAGCTTCAGCTGAAAGTAGATCAGCTGACTAAGGCAAAAAATGCCGTGTCTGAAACAGCTGAGTCCTCACAAACTGTGAATGATAAAAGGGGTCATGGTTATCCTAAACCCAAACCACAAAAAAAGAAGAAAGGTGACAATGAGCTAATTCGGGATTCTCGGAAGGGTAAAGGGTCAGCTGAGCCTGCATCTGTATCAGAAGGGTAAAAGAGCAGAGGGACAGAAAAGGTCCCAGCTGGGAAGAAGAGCACTAAAACTCAAAAGCCTGCTGGTGATCAAAAGGTTTCAGTTTAGCAGAAGAGTACTAAAACTCAGAAGCCTGCTGGTAACCAAAATAAGTCTAAAGCTCAGAAGCCTCAAGACCAGAAGAGGCATCCTACTCATAGCTATGCTAAGACAAGGAAGCCTCAGCAGGACCAGCAGAGGAATGATAAGTCTGGGCCATCTCAGCAGAGTAAGCCCAAGCGAAACAGACCTCAGCCCTAGGTTACATTTAACGTAACCAAAACAGGCAAGCCTTCACAGGCTAAAGTATATGAGTCATTCAAAGGCTTAAGCCGAAACTACCCTTTTGAGCAGCCCACCTATAAGCCTGCTGTTATCACTCATCGCCCCAGAAGAGATCCTCTGAGGGAGATGATTTTTGTGGACAAATATGGTAGAAGGTTGAGATCTCCTAAACCTCAAAAGGATGATCTCTACCTGTGGATCCAGAAATTAGATACTAACCAATCATGACCTAATGTAAGAGTACCTAAAGCTTGAATTTTAATTTCAGGCAAGCTCTAGCCCAATAGAGAGAGGAGAAGCCAAGAATCATGTCTGGTACATTGATAGCGGATGTTCAAAGCATATGACATTAGAAAAGCATCTCCTTCAGGACTTTGTAACGCTTGATGGGCCTAGAGTTGTATTTGGTGACAAAAACTTTGGTGTCACCAGAGGAGTTGGTACTCGGCTGATCAAAGGAACAAGAGTTGAAGAAGTCTACTATGTAGAAGGGCTGATGCACAATCTTCTGTCCGTATCCCAATTCTGTGACAAGGGATACTCAGTAAGATTCTCTAAAAACTCTTGTCTCGTTATTAATGATATAAATGAGCAGGTGCTACTAACTGACCTCAGAAGAGGTAACATGTATCTTGGTTGCTACTAACGAATAGTGAAAGAAGAAGTGGTATAAGATCCTTTATCATTGTAGTTCAAGATTATCTTGAAATCTTCCTCATTTAAATCTTGATTCTCTTCAAGAAATCTATCAATTAGATCATATATGTCTTCTTCTTGTTCATCTTTCTCTTTCTCTTCTTTTTCTACTTCTTCTTCCTTAGACATGTGTGGAGGAGAAGGATATGAATATGGATAGGGTAGGGAGAGGAATAAGGATAGGGATAATGGTATGGGTGGTGGTAGAATTGTTGAGGTGGAGATTGATATAGGTATGGTGAATATGGATGAGGTTGATATGTGTATGGTTGAGGAGGATATGTGTATTGTGGAGGATACGAGTAATGGTTGTATCCGTCCATCTTCAAGTAAGTTCACTCCTACAAAAATAAGCAAGTATCAACACTAACAAAGAATAGTCAAGAAAAACAAAGAAATAAAGAAAATAACACAAAGTAAACATCAATACTAGCCTAACAAAGTGATCATTTCCCCGGCAACGGCGCCAAAAACTTGTTTGCCAAAATCGTGTATGATTTCCACGCAAGTGAACGTGGTCGTTGTTGTCGCGGCAAGTTAACCAAGTTAAATATCGAACACAGGGAAACGATGCGATATCAAGCTAGTATTGAATGTTCACAAAGATGGATAGCTAGGAAAGCAAGAAAACAATCTTGGATTCTATCTACTAATCAAGCAAGAATAGTAAATCCTAACTATCACCTCAAAGAAGTGAGCAAGTGTGAATTGTACATGGAAGTAATCCTACTATGGTTCCTCTAGAATCCTATCTATCCTAGCATGAAAAAGGTCTCTTGGTGTCCTAGTCAAGCCAACTAGTGTCTAGATCTCTCTACAACACAAGGTAAGCTCTATTGGATGTCTAGATCTCTCTATAACTCCCAATACTCCAATTAAGAGGTCTTAGGCTAATATGCAATTCTCATTGGTCATACTAGCAATATATCAAACACTTGGTATGCATAAGGTTCTTATAGCTCAATTCTCATTTCATAGCTAACCATATAAGCCATACATTCCAATTAAACATACCAAACATTCATACAAGTCATTAATAAGAGAACTAATACATCAAGGTCACTAATTCATGCATATGATTAACAAGAACTAAATTCACCATAGTATTCATACAACCATGCAACAAGGATATTAGCTCATGGCTAATTGGAAATGAAAATCAACAATGAACAATGTAAACATCATGATTAACGCTAATATGAAATGAAATACAAGAAATCTTACCAATTGTTGGAGAATT
>JAPKLY010003203.1:0-19872 GCA_026898435.1 Prunella vulgaris | reverse complement strand
TGGAAAGTGCTAGACTACCAGTGATATCCTATGACTCACAAGCTAACAAGTCTGCTGACTTAATAGCAAAATGTGAAGAACAGGAGAAGCTGATAGAAAAGCTACTTTCTGAGAACACTGTCTTAAGTGAAGAACATAATCTGCTGACAGCTAAGTTCGATGAACTCTTCAAGCAGAATGAACTGATAACCAAAAATTCACAGCAGCTTCAGCTGAAAGTGGATCAGCTGACTAAGGCAAAAAATGCCGTGTCTGAAATAGCTGAATCCTCACAAACTGTGAATTATAAAAGGGGTCTTGGTTATCCCAAACCCAAACCACAAAAGAAGAAGAAAGGTGATAGTGGATTAATTAGGGATCCTCGAAAGGGTAAAGGGCCAGCTGAGCCTGCATCTGGATCAGAAGGGCAGAAGAGCAGAGGGACAGAAAAGGTCCCAGCTGGACAGAAGATCTCCAAAGCTCAGAAGTCTGCTGGTGATCAAAAGGTTTCAACAGAGCAGAAGAGTACTAAAACTCAGAAGCCTGCTGACAACCGACATAAGTCCAAAGCTCAGAAGTCTCGAGATCAGAAGAGGAATCCAAGTCATAGCTCAACTAAGACAAGGAGACCTCAGCAGAATCAGCAGAGGAGTGATAAGCCTTGGTCATCTCAGCAGAGTAAACCCAAGCGAAACAGACCTCTGTCCTGGGTTACTTTTAATATAACCAAAGTAGGCAAGCCTTCACCGGCTAAAGTTTATGAGTCATCGGAGGCTCAAGCCGAAATTATCCTTTTGAGCAACCCACCTATAAACCTGCTGTTATCACTCATCGCCCCAGAAAAGATCCTCTGAGGGAGATGATTTTTGTGGACAAATATGGTAGAAGGTTGAGATCTCCTAAATCTCATAAGGATGATCTCTACCTGTGGATCCAAAAAGTCGATACTAACCAATCAGGACCCAAAGATAGGGTACCTAAAGCCGGAGTTTTAATTTCAGGTTAACTCTAGCCCTATAGAAAGAGGAGAAGCCAAGGGCCATGTCTGGTACATTGATAGCGGTTGCTCGAAGCACATGACCTTTGAGAAGCATCTTCTCCAGAACTTTGTAACGCTGGATGGGCCTAGAGTTGTGTTCGGTGACAACAATTTTGGAGTCACCAGAGGAGTTGGCACTCTGCTGATCAAAGGAACAAGAGTTGAAGAAGTCTACTATGTAGAAGGGCTCATGCACAATCTTCTGTCTGTATCCCAATTCTGTGACAAGGGATATTCAGTAAGATTCTCTAAGAACTCTTGTCTTGTTATTAATGATTTAAATGAGCAGGTGCTACTAACTGGCCTCAGAAGAGGTAATATGTATCTTGCAGACTTTGCAAGCTGTCCAGCTGATTCTTGTTTAGTTGCTAAAAGCTCATCAGAGATCAGCTGGCTCTGGCACAAGAGGTTAGGTCATCTGAACTTCAAGACTCTCAACAAAGTTGCAAGGAAGGGTCTAGTCAGAGGTCTACCAAATGAGGTGTTTGCATCTGAGCAGAAGTGTAATGCCTGTCAGAAAGGAAAGCAGACTAAAGCCTCATTCAAAGATGTGCAGAGTACTTCAACAACAAAAGCACTCCAGCTGCTTCATATGGACTTGTTTGGACCTGTCTCACCTCTTAGTTTCAGCGGAAGGAAGTACACACTGGTGATTGTTGATGACTATACAAGATTCACTTGGGTAGTGTTCTTGTTCAAGAAGAATGAGACTATGGTCAAGATGCTGGAGTTGTTCAAGGGGATTCAGAAGGAGCTGGACCTCAGCATAGTCAGAATTAGAAGTGATAAAGGTACTGAGTTTCTTAACTCTGTTGTTTCTGACTATTGCAGGGATAATGGTATTCAGCATGAGACATCAGCTGCCAGAACACCTCAGCAGAATGGGTTAGCTGATAGGAGAAAAAGAACCTTCAAGGAGGCAGCAAGGACTATGTTAGCTGAATATCAGACTCCTCAAAGGTTTTGGGCAGAAGCCATCAATACTGCATGCTTCATCCAAAATTGGTGTTTACCAGTCAAGAGACATGGGAAGACTCCTTATGAAATGTACAAAGGTAAAACTCCTAACCTTTCCTCTGTCCATACTTTTGGGTGTTGGTGTTTCATCCATGACAATGGAAAGACTAAGTTAAAGACTTTTGATGCTAAGGTTGCTGAAGGAATATTCTTAGGATATTCTGGAAGTAGCAAAGCCTATAGAGTCTTTAATAAAGTCTCTCTCTGTGTGGAGGAGACACCCCATGTTGTATTTGATGAATCTTTTCATGAGTACAGCAAGGAGAAGCTAGCAGAAGAGGTGGATCAGCTGAATCTATCAGAAAAGCCAGATCTGATTAAGGTGGTAGTACCAAGGATAGAATCAGACTCAGATTCAGATGATGAGCCCAAATCAGCTGATAAGCCCTCATCAGCATCAGGTGATGGCACATTGACTCCTGATACTAACCAAGGGGAAATTTCAAACAAGACCCAAGAGGAGCAGACTATGGCACCTCAAAGAGGCAAGAAGACATTGTCTGATTTCCCAGCTGAACAGATTCTAGGAGATCCAAGTGTAGGTGTTCAGACCAGAAGAAAGCTAAACTTGGGTGCTCAATTCAGCTGTTATGTGTCTCTGATAGAACCCAAAAATATCCATGAAGCTCTTGAAGACCCAAATTGGATTGTAGCTATGCAAGAGGAGCTGAATCAGTTTGCAAGACAAGAAGTTTGGACTCTAGTGGAAAGGCCCAAACATCAGAAAGTCATAGGTACTAAGTGGGTATTCAAGAACAAAAAGGATGAAAATGATGTAGTAGTTAGAAACAAGGCAAGGCTAGTAGCACAGGGGTATTCACAGTCAGAGGGGATTGACTATGATGAGACATTTGCTCCTGTGGCAAGACTAGAAGCCATTAGATTGTTTCTGGCCTATGCTGTTTTCAAAGGGTTCAAAGTCTATCAGATGGATGTCAAGTCAGCTTTTCTGAATGGAATCCTGGTAGAAGAGGTTTATGTGGAACAACCACCAGGATTTGAGATTGGGAACAAGGTTTATAGGTTGCAGAAAGCTTTATATGGACTAAAGCAGGCACCTAGAGCCTGGTATGATACTCTATCACAGTTCCTACTGGATAGTGGATTCAGTAAAGGAAAGATAGACAAAACCTTGTTTAGAAAGGAAGACGGAGATGATATCCTCTTAGTGCAGATATATGTAGATGATATCATCTTTGGCTCCCCCAACAAACTGATGTGTGATGAGTTCAGCAAGCTGATGACTAGCAAGTTTGAAATGTCCATGATGGGGGAATGACTTATTTCCTTGGACTGCAGGTAAAGCAGATGTCCAATGGAACATTCATTAGCCAAGCTAAGTATGCCAAGAATTTGATAGAAAAGTTTGGAATCAGTAGCAGCAGAGAAGCTAAGATTCCAATGATGGCAAACTTTAGCATGGATCCAGATGAGGCTGGTGAGAAAGTGGATCAGACACAATATAGGGGACTTATTGGTTCTCTGCTGTATCTCACTGCCAGCAGACCTGATATCAGCTTTGCAGTAGGGGTGTGTGCAAGGTTTCAGGCAAATCCTAAGAAATCTCATCTGGAAGCAGCAAAGAAGATTGTAAAGTATTTGAAGGGTACTTACAATCTAGGCCTCTGGTACCCAGCTGATGACAATTTTCAGCTGAGTGGGTATTCAGATTCTGACTATGGAGGGTGCAAGATTGATAGGAAATCAACTTCTGGCACATGTCAGTTTCTAGGAAGTAAGCTGATATCTTGGTTCTCCAAGAAACAGACTTCAGTAGCTACTTCCACAACAGAGGCAGAGTACATGGCTGCTGGTAGTTGCTGTTCTCAGCTGCTCTGGATCAGACAACAGCTGAGGGACTACCATGTGATTACAGAAGAGATACCCATTTTCTGTGATAGCACAAGTGCAATTGCCATTACTCAGAATACTGTTCTCCATACTAGATGCAAGCATGTGGACATAAGACATCATTTTCTTCGGGATCATGCTGAGAAAGGAGATATCAGGATGGAGAAGATTCATACGGAGAAGCAGAGAGCAGACGTGCTTGCCAAACCCTTAGCAGAGGTAAGATTCAGTGAATTAGTAGCAGAGTTAGGAATGATAGATGGAGGGGTAGCCCTTTAGAAAGAAAGTTTTTGGGTAAACGGGTAGTGAGCTGGTACCCAGCTGAGGACTATTCTGCTGAAGTAATCAGCTGATCCTCACAACAGCTAATCTGGTATGTCTACTTATTCTTTCCTTTCTTTTCTCTATCTTGTTATGTCTAACTTGATACAGGGATAAGTTATGAAAGTCAGACAAGGCCACTTTGCTTCAGCTGGTCCATATCAGCTGACATTAAAGACCCAGATAAGCAGAAAAGATTTTCATAAGGATCGCTCTTATCAGCTGATTTTGCCACGTCAACATCTCGATAAGTATTTCTATGATCTTTATGTCGGTTTTTAAAATTTTATTTTATCTATCAAATCTTTTCAAAAATTAATAAATCCCTAATTTCTAAAATTATTTTAGAAAATTAGCAACCAAATCTTTTCTTTTACGAAAATTTGGGGATTTATTACCTTTTTCAAAATAAGGTGTCAGTTGCAATTAATTTAACTCCGCCTAAATCTTCTCAAAAAGCACTTTCATCATTACCTTTTTCAAAAAGGCAAATCTTTTGAGGCGGTCAAAACCTTTCGAAATCCTGACACCCACGCATCACCTCCAAAATTCTCAAAGGTCATTTATTCTGGACCTTTGATTTGTGTGATGCAAGATACAAATCTACGATCAAAATTGATTTGTTTTAATTTTGGAAAAGCTGCTCATATTCTTCGAATACTATAAAAACCCATTTCACTGATTTCTGAAAAATCTTTCTACTTCGACTTCCTTCTACCTTTCTCCTGCATATTATTCTCTGCATCTCTAATCTGTGTGTTGAAGCTATGGCGTCCAAGTCAATGCAAAAATTGTTCAAAGAAAAGATGTATGCGGAGATGTGTGTCGATTTCGACACGACTAGGGTTCCTGAAATTAAAGAAATCCTAAACCTTCTCCAACATCAAAATCTCCGAACCTTCATCTCCATGACCCCCCCTGATCATAAAACCCTAAATTTTTATGCCTTCCAATTCCTTCTTAGGGCGCAGTTCAGCACAGACTCCATCGGCTCCTTGGTTGATGAAGTAGCTGTTGTTATCTCCAAGGAGGCTGTCACTGATATCTTTGGCCTTTCCTCCACTGGTGTCCAACCTCACAAATATAAAGAAGCCGACTATCTGGAAACCTTTCAGTTAATGGCCAGGACGAGTTTCAGGGACACCACCACGAATCTGAAGAAATCCATGCTGAGAAGGCGGTTTCGATTCCTGATGGATGTGGTGACCAATGTCATCTTGGCGGAACAGGGGAGTTTGGACGCCATTACCAAACTCCGCCTGAGTGTGGCCCACACCATTCTCGATGGGGTGCAAGCAGACTGGGTGAGTCTGCTATGGTTCCGCCTGGAACAGGAGTCCAAGAGGTGCTTGGTGAAGGAGGTGAATGGGGAACATATTTACAGCTTCAAATCCAAGTGTTCCATGGCCACCAAGATCACTATTCTTCTGAATCATCTGCTGCCCCAGCATGAGTGGGATGAGGAATGGGTTGTTGAGTACAACCACACCAAGTTCTTAAGGGGAAGTAACTTGGACATCATTGGGCCAGCTGACTCAGATTTCGACGCTAATACAGTAGCTGTTGCCCCTGGTCCTTCTGCTGGTCATGGGAAGAAGCAGAAGAGGAAGGCTCCAATGCCTGCTGAAGGTGGTAAAAAGAAGAAATCCAAGAAAGAAACCACTCCAATTCAAAGGAAGCTCTCCTTTGATTCTGATTCAGATGAAGAAGAGGATACTGCTGTGCTAAGCAGTCTGAAGAGGAAGAAATCTTCAGCAGAGAAGCCTACTCTGCTGGTTGATGAGTCTTCTGGAGAAGAAGAGCAGGCTGTGGAGGAGTCAGCTGAGAAGGCTGCATCAGATGAGGATTCTGCGACTGGCTCTGATGAAGAGGAAGAGGAGTCGGAAGAGAGGGAGTCAGCTGAACCCTCAGTAGCTGAGACAGAGGTTCTTCATTCTTCTGCTGATACACCATCAGTAGATACACCTATAGCTGCCTCACCTATCAGGTCAGCTTCTCCTACACCCTTTTCTGATCCTTCCCAACACTTCTCAACCCCAGCCGATCCCTCACCTTCACAAATCCCAGTCGGCAATGAACCAGAGGAGATGACTACCTCTGGAGAGCCTTCAGCTACCCCCAAACCCTCTCACCCTGAACCCATCATTCTCGATAACCCCAACTCCCCCTCAGAAATGGCCAAACAAGCTCGTCTAGCTCACCATCGTTCAAAAGGGCCTCTTGAACGAGGGATGATTATTTCTGCCCTTGCCCACATTTCCCTATACATTCCTAAACTCAACCCTTATCCAGCCTACCAGGACATCCTTGCTGATGGCTTAGCTTGGGCACAAGCCAGAGAGGGGCCAGTTACCTTCTTTCTGGCCCTAATTAAGGAGATGGGAGAAGCAGCATTCACTGAATGGGAGGAAATTTTGATGGAGGCCTTGGAGGTTAAGGCTCCATCCCAGCTGACATCCCCTGAAGGGCTGAGGAAGGTGGCTAGAGCTCTGTTGCTCAAAGATGGAGTGGCACTGGACTGCCCTGAAACAGCAGAGACTGAATTTATTCCTCCAGCAGCAAGCTTTGAGATCTCCCCTGCTGATCAAGTAACTCCTACCCTTTTGGATCAATTAAAATGCTATTTTGATGACCACATCAGGGAGGTCAAAGCTACTCTTCTTGCTGCCAAGTCTGCTGCCCCCTCTATGATTGAAACTCATGTTCATCAAGTCCTGCTGGACCATCGCAACAAGCTGAAGGAAGCTATGGAGGACAGCTTGTATGCCACCCGGATTGAATTCTTCAATACTCTCCAGAACTTCAAGGCAACTGCCAGGGCCTTCAATGATGATGCATCTGTCTCACTTGCTGCTGAGTCTGAGAGATTCAGATTGGTCTCCGAAAGGTTGGAAGGACAAATTGCTGAGTGCAAACATGGGAAGGAGGACCTTAAAGATGTTGTGGACAACCTTCCCTCTTCTCTACCCTCTGTTGCAGTAATTGATGATATCAAAAAGGGGGAAGAGAAGAACTCAGCTGCTATTGCTGCCTTGCAAGCTGAGATGGCCTCTCTGAGAGCTCTTCTGGTGGATAATCAAGGGGTTCTATCTGCTAGGATAGAAAATGTTGAAGAATACATCAACACCAGAAAGATGGCTGCTCAGAAGACTCAGGAGCTGAGAGATCAGAAAATGGCCAAGGCATTGCAGAAGCAAGAAGTTGTTGCTGTAGAAAGGGAGAAGAAGAAAAGAATTATGAATGCTGAATTGGACGAAAAGCTGGCTAAGGAGTTGTAGCTAGCTGAGAAAGAAACCCATGAGGAAAAGAGGAAGAGGCAAGAGAGGGAGATGAATGATGAGCTTGAAAGGAGATTTCAGAGGAAGCTGAAGAAGAAAGGGAAAGAAGTAGCTCAAGGCAGCAGGACTAGGAGTGGAAAGTTTATCAGAGATCCAAATGAGCCTCTAGTTGATGGACCAATTGATATGTTCTACAATCAATTGTCTGATGAGCTGGTGGATCTCTGGAAAACTATAAAATTCAAAACCATGATCCACTTCTATGTTCTCCGAGGAGAAGATACCAGAGGAGAGAGAGAGAAAAATGCTGAGTTCAGAGACTGGTTGAAGGAGACTTTTCCTAAGTTCTTCAGAGCTATCATAGAAGAGATGCTTAAGGTAGAGGTTCCGCCAGAGTTGCCAGAGATTGAGTATCTTCCTACTCCAACTGATGTGAGTGGAAAGATAGATTGGGTGGAAATCAGGAAACATTGGCCGCAGATCACTCAACTCTTTCATCAGCTTTCTGACAACTCCCTGCCAGCTTTGAAGGAAATAGAGAAGAGATTCCTAGAATAGTTGCAAGTTCCGCTCAGCAGCAGAAGACCTCTCCTTATGTAATAGTCCAGCTGAGTCAGCTGATGATTAGGTATTTTTTTTTTGATTGTTCCTTCTCTTTTGATTATTAATAAAGCTTTATGATTTCAGACAACTTCTTGTTGTCAGCTGCATTTTGATTCTGTCTAAAGATCTTACTTAAAGATCTTCTTTTCTGTCCTATGTTGATCTTGATTTTGATTGAATTTGCTTATCTGTTGAGATCAGCTGAGTTGGTTTTGATATCATCAAAAAGGGGGAACTTGTTAGGATTTCTATGTTAGATGTTTTGATGATATAATAAACCAATCAGCTTGTAATAGGACCAGCTGAACATGTTAGTCAGCTGATGAGTAGTTAGGATTAGATAGGTTCAAGTGAGGGGGAATCTACCTTGCTGCCTAGAAGATCCGAAGCTACCATAGAAGAGAAGACCAGCTAAGACCTTGTGGACTTAGCCAATTTCAGAAGACAGAAGATTTAAGCAGCTGACACTGGAGCATCGAGAGCAGATCATTAGAGAAGTTTACATCAGCCGATAGCTGTAGAGCAGATCAGCTGATATCAGAAGATTAGCTGATCAGCTGAGAGCACGTCGTAGACAAGACAAGGACCATGGATAAAAGACATATCCAGACGAAGTCAAGAAGACCAGCTGAGGTGCACACCAGCAGACTTGCACATCAGCTGAGGTCAAAGTATCAGCAGACTAATACACCAGCTGAGGAGACAGATCAGCTGAGGTTTTGTGCTCGGCCCAGATTCTTCGGAATCAATTTTAAGGGTTAACTTGCGACATAAAAGGAAGATTCCCAGAATAGAAGATCAATCAATCAAGGGGACAAACTTGATTGATTGAAGATCGTGAAGATTGACGGGAATCAAGAAGGAAATTCAATCAATCATATTGATTGATTGAATACGAGATTATAGGATCTCAAATTTCTAGTCTTTTCCAACGGCTAGTTATTTGACCCTATAAATTAGAGTAATAGTGATAATTCATCATTGAATTAACACGCACATTAAGCTAGCCGATACTTTGTCAAATTTATCACTTACGCTAAAAAACACCATTCATACTTATCATTTGTAAAAGCCTTGTAGAAGCTGTGAGAAGTCAATTGCGATTATAGCATTGACAAGTTGTAAGAGAGTAGTACTCTCAAACTGTGTAAGTAAGTGAGTAAGTGAGTTAGTGGAGAGCCCCTCAAGTCCAAGTTGGATTGAGAAGAGTGGATGTAGGACAGTTGGTCCGAACCACTATAAATCCCCTGTGTCTCTTCGTATTTCTTTCTGTTCTTATTTGTGCACATCACCTAAAGACCGATTTTCATTAAAAATGTTTCCGCACTATACACAGTGCACTATTTTCAAAATTCAGACTACCTCAAGTAGTTTGCTGATTTTCTGAATAAACCAGTAACATTGAAAAAGGTTTTTGAATCCTTACAAGTCTATTCAATCCCCCCCTTCTAGACTTGTTCAAGTGTATTCTTCCTAAAAACCTGCCTTTGGGACCAACAAGTGGTATCAGAGCTGTGTGTCCAAAAGACCACAGCCTGAGAAAGCTTTTGGTGGTCACCTGGACAGATCCCTGAAAATCTGTTTTTAGAAAATTCTGTGTGCCTTTTATCTAACCACTTGCAGATATGTCTTCCTACAAAAAGAGTGGATCCAAGACAAAGAAGTTGCCTGAATTCTCCTTAGAGGATTATGATTACTGGAAATTCAGAATGGAGAATCACCTTGGAGCCATTCATGATCGGATGTTAGATGTTCTGGAGGAAGGGCAAATCAAGATCTTCTGGGAAGGAATAAGTGATGGCAAGACTCCAGAAGCTGAAATCAGTGAAAGAAGGAAGACAGAGAAGAAGAAGAAGAGTGAACTAAACGATGCTGAAAGGAAACTCTTCAATCTCGATCAAGTGGCCAGAACAGAAATCATTGAGACACTCTCCAAAGAATATATAGAGAAAATCAAGACGTGCAGAACTGCTAAGGAGATGTGGGAGAAACTCTCCTTGATGTGTGAAGGGACAGATCAAATCAAAGAGAACAAGCTTCAAGCTGTTCTACATACCTTTGACACATTTAAAATGAAAGCTGATGAAACCATTGATCAGCTAGATATGAGGCTGACAAACATACTGAATAAGGCAAGCTCCTTAGGAAAGGATTACTCGGAGAAAGAGATTAATAACAAAATTCTGAGATCTCTCACTCCTAGATGGAGAGTGAAGGTGACAGTAATTAAAGAGACAAAGAATTTATCTGAGATGAGTCATCATACTTTGCTATCTCATCTGAAGGCACATGAGTTCGATATCCAAGAAGAAGATCAAGAAGATGAGACTCCAACTTCATCAGCCACAAAGAATGTTGCTTTCTCTGCTGCAGCTGATAGTCAAGAGAAGTCCTCTGCTCCAGAGGACATGAGCTTAAAGGAGCAACTTGCTTTATTGACCAAGAAGTTTGACAAGATGTCAAACAAGTTTCAGAAGTATAGATCTCATTGGAAGAAGAATAAGAGTGATTCTTCCAGAAGATACCAGAAGTCATCTGATGCCAGAAGACCATCAGATGAACAGGAGACCAGATATAAGTCTCCAGAGAGAATGAGGGAACCAAGTCCCAGAAGAGGAGGAGATGGTGTCTGTTTCACTTGCAACAAGCCAGGACATCTCAGTTATGATTGTCCTCAACTTACCCCAAGGGAGAGAGAAGAGAAGAGGATCAAGAGAGATCACAGGTTCGCTGATAAGAGAGCTCTGCTAGCAGAGGAGGAGAAGCAGGATATCAGCTCATCCTCGTCCTCATCTGATTTTGAATCAGAGGATGATATCTGCCTTATGGCTAATGTGGAAGAGGTAAATTCTCCTACCCCCTCTGTTAGCTCATCTTGCTCCTCTACCTATTCTATGGAGTCAGATATACACAAGTTGTTATCTGATCTCCAATCCTCATTAAAAGTTTGTTCTAAGCTGGAAGAGGAGAACTCAAGTCTGAAAGCTGAAGTTTTAAGCTTGAGACAAGATATGGAAAGTGCTAGACTACCAGTGATATCCTATGACTCACAAGCTAACAAGTCTGCTGACTTAATAGCAAAATGTGAAGAACAGGAGAAGCTGATAGAAAAGCTACTTTCTGAGAACACTGTCTTAAGTGAAGAACATAATCTGCTGACAGCTAAGTTCGATGAACTCTTCAAGCAGAATGAACTGATAACCAAAAATTCACAGCAGCTTCAGCTGAAAGTGGATCAGCTGACTAAGGCAAAAAATGCCGTGTCTGAAATAGCTGAATCCTCACAAACTGTGAATTATAAAAGGGGTCTTGGTTATCCCAAACCCAAACCACAAAAGAAGAAGAAAGGTGATAGTGGATTAATTAGGGATCCTCGAAAGGGTAAAGGGCCAGCTGAGCCTGCATCTGGATCAGAAGGGCAGAAGAGCAGAGGGACAGAAAAGGTCCCAGCTGGACAGAAGATCTCCAAAGCTCAGAAGTCTGCTGGTGATCAAAAGGTTTCAACAGAGCAGAAGAGTACTAAAACTCAGAAGCCTGCTGACAACCGACATAAGTCCAAAGCTCAGAAGTCTCGAGATCAGAAGAGGAATCCAAGTCATAGCTCAACTAAGACAAGGAGACCTCAGCAGAATCAGCAGAGGAGTGATAAGCCTTGGTCATCTCAGCAGAGTAAACCCAAGCGAAACAGACCTCTGTCCTGGGTTACTTTTAATATAACCAAAGTAGGCAAGCCTTCACCGGCTAAAGTTTATGAGTCATCGGAGGCTCAAGCCGAAATTATCCTTTTGAGCAACCCACCTATAAACCTGCTGTTATCACTCATCGCCCCAGAAAAGATCCTCTGAGGGAGATGATTTTTGTGGACAAATATGGTAGAAGGTTGAGATCTCCTAAATCTCATAAGGATGATCTCTACCTGTGGATCCAAAAAGTCGATACTAACCAATCAGGACCCAAAGATAGGGTACCTAAAGCCGGAGTTTTAATTTCAGGTTAACTCTAGCCCTATAGAAAGAGGAGAAGCCAAGGGCCATGTCTGGTACATTGATAGCGGTTGCTCGAAGCACATGACCTTTGAGAAGCATCTTCTCCAGAACTTTGTAACGCTGGATGGGCCTAGAGTTGTGTTCGGTGACAACAATTTTGGAGTCACCAGAGGAGTTGGCACTCTGCTGATCAAAGGAACAAGAGTTGAAGAAGTCTACTATGTAGAAGGGCTCATGCACAATCTTCTGTCTGTATCCCAATTCTGTGACAAGGGATATTCAGTAAGATTCTCTAAGAACTCTTGTCTTGTTATTAATGATTTAAATGAGCAGGTGCTACTAACTGGCCTCAGAAGAGGTAATATGTATCTTGCAGACTTTGCAAGCTGTCCAGCTGATTCTTGTTTAGTTGCTAAAAGCTCATCAGAGATCAGCTGGCTCTGGCACAAGAGGTTAGGTCATCTGAACTTCAAGACTCTCAACAAAGTTGCAAGGAAGGGTCTAGTCAGAGGTCTACCAAATGAGGTGTTTGCATCTGAGCAGAAGTGTAATGCCTGTCAGAAAGGAAAGCAGACTAAAGCCTCATTCAAAGATGTGCAGAGTACTTCAACAACAAAAGCACTCCAGCTGCTTCATATGGACTTGTTTGGACCTGTCTCACCTCTTAGTTTCAGCGGAAGGAAGTACACACTGGTGATTGTTGATGACTATACAAGATTCACTTGGGTAGTGTTCTTGTTCAAGAAGAATGAGACTATGGTCAAGATGCTGGAGTTGTTCAAGGGGATTCAGAAGGAGCTGGACCTCAGCATAGTCAGAATTAGAAGTGATAAAGGTACTGAGTTTCTTAACTCTGTTGTTTCTGACTATTGCAGGGATAATGGTATTCAGCATGAGACATCAGCTGCCAGAACACCTCAGCAGAATGGGTTAGCTGATAGGAGAAAAAGAACCTTCAAGGAGGCAGCAAGGACTATGTTAGCTGAATATCAGACTCCTCAAAGGTTTTGGGCAGAAGCCATCAATACTGCATGCTTCATCCAAAATTGGTGTTTACCAGTCAAGAGACATGGGAAGACTCCTTATGAAATGTACAAAGGTAAAACTCCTAACCTTTCCTCTGTCCATACTTTTGGGTGTTGGTGTTTCATCCATGACAATGGAAAGACTAAGTTAAAGACTTTTGATGCTAAGGTTGCTGAAGGAATATTCTTAGGATATTCTGGAAGTAGCAAAGCCTATAGAGTCTTTAATAAAGTCTCTCTCTGTGTGGAGGAGACACCCCATGTTGTATTTGATGAATCTTTTCATGAGTACAGCAAGGAGAAGCTAGCAGAAGAGGTGGATCAGCTGAATCTATCAGAAAAGCCAGATCTGATTAAGGTGGTAGTACCAAGGATAGAATCAGACTCAGATTCAGATGATGAGCCCAAATCAGCTGATAAGCCCTCATCAGCATCAGGTGATGGCACATTGACTCCTGATACTAACCAAGGGGAAATTTCAAACAAGACCCAAGAGGAGCAGACTATGGCACCTCAAAGAGGCAAGAAGACATTGTCTGATTTCCCAGCTGAACAGATTCTAGGAGATCCAAGTGTAGGTGTTCAGACCAGAAGAAAGCTAAACTTGGGTGCTCAATTCAGCTGTTATGTGTCTCTGATAGAACCCAAAAATATCCATGAAGCTCTTGAAGACCCAAATTGGATTGTAGCTATGCAAGAGGAGCTGAATCAGTTTGCAAGACAAGAAGTTTGGACTCTAGTGGAAAGGCCCAAACATCAGAAAGTCATAGGTACTAAGTGGGTATTCAAGAACAAAAAGGATGAAAATGATGTAGTAGTTAGAAACAAGGCAAGGCTAGTAGCACAGGGGTATTCACAGTCAGAGGGGATTGACTATGATGAGACATTTGCTCCTGTGGCAAGACTAGAAGCCATTAGATTGTTTCTGGCCTATGCTGTTTTCAAAGGGTTCAAAGTCTATCAGATGGATGTCAAGTCAGCTTTTCTGAATGGAATCCTGGTAGAAGAGGTTTATGTGGAACAACCACCAGGATTTGAGATTGGGAACAAGGTTTATAGGTTGCAGAAAGCTTTATATGGACTAAAGCAGGCACCTAGAGCCTGGTATGATACTCTATCACAGTTCCTACTGGATAGTGGATTCAGTAAAGGAAAGATAGACAAAACCTTGTTTAGAAAGGAAGACGGAGATGATATCCTCTTAGTGCAGATATATGTAGATGATATCATCTTTGGCTCCCCCAACAAACTGATGTGTGATGAGTTCAGCAAGCTGATGACTAGCAAGTTTGAAATGTCCATGATGGGGGAATGACTTATTTCCTTGGACTGCAGGTAAAGCAGATGTCCAATGGAACATTCATTAGCCAAGCTAAGTATGCCAAGAATTTGATAGAAAAGTTTGGAATCAGTAGCAGCAGAGAAGCTAAGATTCCAATGATGGCAAACTTTAGCATGGATCCAGATGAGGCTGGTGAGAAAGTGGATCAGACACAATATAGGGGACTTATTGGTTCTCTGCTGTATCTCACTGCCAGCAGACCTGATATCAGCTTTGCAGTAGGGGTGTGTGCAAGGTTTCAGGCAAATCCTAAGAAATCTCATCTGGAAGCAGCAAAGAAGATTGTAAAGTATTTGAAGGGTACTTACAATCTAGGCCTCTGGTACCCAGCTGATGACAATTTTCAGCTGAGTGGGTATTCAGATTCTGACTATGGAGGGTGCAAGATTGATAGGAAATCAACTTCTGGCACATGTCAGTTTCTAGGAAGTAAGCTGATATCTTGGTTCTCCAAGAAACAGACTTCAGTAGCTACTTCCACAACAGAGGCAGAGTACATGGCTGCTGGTAGTTGCTGTTCTCAGCTGCTCTGGATCAGACAACAGCTGAGGGACTACCATGTGATTACAGAAGAGATACCCATTTTCTGTGATAGCACAAGTGCAATTGCCATTACTCAGAATACTGTTCTCCATACTAGATGCAAGCATGTGGACATAAGACATCATTTTCTTCGGGATCATGCTGAGAAAGGAGATATCAGGATGGAGAAGATTCATACGGAGAAGCAGAGAGCAGACGTGCTTGCCAAACCCTTAGCAGAGGTAAGATTCAGTGAATTAGTAGCAGAGTTAGGAATGATAGATGGAGGGGTAGCCCTTTAGAAAGAAAGTTTTTGGGTAAACGGGTAGTGAGCTGGTACCCAGCTGAGGACTATTCTGCTGAAGTAATCAGCTGATCCTCACAACAGCTAATCTGGTATGTCTACTTATTCTTTCCTTTCTTTTCTCTATCTTGTTATGTCTAACTTGATACAGGGATAAGTTATGAAAGTCAGACAAGGCCACTTTGCTTCAGCTGGTCCATATCAGCTGACATTAAAGACCCAGATAAGCAGAAAAGATTTTCATAAGGATCGCTCTTATCAGCTGATTTTGCCACGTCAACATCTCGATAAGTATTTCTATGATCTTTATGTCGGTTTTTAAAATTTTATTTTATCTATCAAATCTTTTCAAAAATTAATAAATCCCTAATTTCTAAAATTATTTTAGAAAATTAGCAACCAAATCTTTTCTTTTACGAAAATTTGGGGATTTATTACCTTTTTCAAAATAAGGTGTCAGTTGCAATTAATTTAACTCCGCCTAAATCTTCTCAAAAAGCACTTTCATCATTACCTTTTTCAAAAAGGCAAATCTTTTGAGGCGGTCAAAACCTTTCGAAATCCTGACACCCACGCATCACCTCCAAAATTCTCAAAGGTCATTTATTCTGGACCTTTGATTTGTGTGATGCAAGATACAAATCTACGATCAAAATTGATTTGTTTTAATTTTGGAAAAGCTGCTCATATTCTTCGAATACTATAAAAACCCATTTCACTGATTTCTGAAAAATCTTTCTACTTCGACTTCCTTCTACCTTTCTCCTGCATATTATTCTCTGCATCTCTAATCTGTGTGTTGAAGCTATGGCGTCCAAGTCAATGCAAAAATTGTTCAAAGAAAAGATGTATGCGGAGATGTGTGTCGATTTCGACACGACTAGGGTTCCTGAAATTAAAGAAATCCTAAACCTTCTCCAACATCAAAATCTCCGAACCTTCATCTCCATGACCCCCCCTGATCATAAAACCCTAAATTTTTATGCCTTCCAATTCCTTCTTAGGGCGCAGTTCAGCACAGACTCCATCGGCTCCTTGGTTGATGAAGTAGCTGTTGTTATCTCCAAGGAGGCTGTCACTGATATCTTTGGCCTTTCCTCCACTGGTGTCCAACCTCACAAATATAAAGAAGCCGACTATCTGGAAACCTTTCAGTTAATGGCCAGGACGAGTTTCAGGGACACCACCACGAATCTGAAGAAATCCATGCTGAGAAGGCGGTTTCGATTCCTGATGGATGTGGTGACCAATGTCATCTTGGCGGAACAGGGGAGTTTGGACGCCATTACCAAACTCCGCCTGAGTGTGGCCCACACCATTCTCGATGGGGTGCAAGCAGACTGGGTGAGTCTGCTATGGTTCCGCCTGGAACAGGAGTCCAAGAGGTGCTTGGTGAAGGAGGTGAATGGGGAACATATTTACAGCTTCAAATCCAAGTGTTCCATGGCCACCAAGATCACTATTCTTCTGAATCATCTGCTGCCCCAGCATGAGTGGGATGAGGAATGGGTTGTTGAGTACAACCACACCAAGTTCTTAAGGGGAAGTAACTTGGACATCATTGGGCCAGCTGACTCAGATTTCGACGCTAATACAGTAGCTGTTGCCCCTGGTCCTTCTGCTGGTCATGGGAAGAAGCAGAAGAGGAAGGCTCCAATGCCTGCTGAAGGTGGTAAAAAGAAGAAATCCAAGAAAGAAACCACTCCAATTCAAAGGAAGCTCTCCTTTGATTCTGATTCAGATGAAGAAGAGGATACTGCTGTGCTAAGCAGTCTGAAGAGGAAGAAATCTTCAGCAGAGAAGCCTACTCTGCTGGTTGATGAGTCTTCTGGAGAAGAAGAGCAGGCTGTGGAGGAGTCAGCTGAGAAGGCTGCATCAGATGAGGATTCTGCGACTGGCTCTGATGAAGAGGAAGAGGAGTCGGAAGAGAGGGAGTCAGCTGAACCCTCAGTAGCTGAGACAGAGGTTCTTCATTCTTCTGCTGATACACCATCAGTAGATACACCTATAGCTGCCTCACCTATCAGGTCAGCTTCTCCTACACCCTTTTCTGATCCTTCCCAACACTTCTCAACCCCAGCCGATCCCTCACCTTCACAAATCCCAGTCGGCAATGAACCAGAGGAGATGACTACCTCTGGAGAGCCTTCAGCTACCCCCAAACCCTCTCACCCTGAACCCATCATTCTCGATAACCCCAACTCCCCCTCAGAAATGGCCAAACAAGCTCGTCTAGCTCACCATCGTTCAAAAGGGCCTCTTGAACGAGGGATGATTATTTCTGCCCTTGCCCACATTTCCCTATACATTCCTAAACTCAACCCTTATCCAGCCTACCAGGACATCCTTGCTGATGGCTTAGCTTGGGCACAAGCCAGAGAGGGGCCAGTTACCTTCTTTCTGGCCCTAATTAAGGAGATGGGAGAAGCAGCATTCACTGAATGGGAGGAAATTTTGATGGAGGCCTTGGAGGTTAAGGCTCCATCCCAGCTGACATCCCCTGAAGGGCTGAGGAAGGTGGCTAGAGCTCTGTTGCTCAAAGATGGAGTGGCACTGGACTGCCCTGAAACAGCAGAGACTGAATTTATTCCTCCAGCAGCAAGCTTTGAGATCTCCCCTGCTGATCAAGTAACTCCTACCCTTTTGGATCAATTAAAATGCTATTTTGATGACCACATCAGGGAGGTCAAAGCTACTCTTCTTGCTGCCAAGTCTGCTGCCCCCTCTATGATTGAAACTCATGTTCATCAAGTCCTGCTGGACCATCGCAACAAGCTGAAGGAAGCTATGGAGGACAGCTTGTATGCCACCCGGATTGAATTCTTCAATACTCTCCAGAACTTCAAGGCAACTGCCAGGGCCTTCAATGATGATGCATCTGTCTCACTTGCTGCTGAGTCTGAGAGATTCAGATTGGTCTCCGAAAGGTTGGAAGGACAAATTGCTGAGTGCAAACATGGGAAGGAGGACCTTAAAGATGTTGTGGACAACCTTCCCTCTTCTCTACCCTCTGTTGCAGTAATTGATGATATCAAAAAGGGGGAAGAGAAGAACTCAGCTGCTATTGCTGCCTTGCAAGCTGAGATGGCCTCTCTGAGAGCTCTTCTGGTGGATAATCAAGGGGTTCTATCTGCTAGGATAGAAAATGTTGAAGAATACATCAACACCAGAAAGATGGCTGCTCAGAAGACTCAGGAGCTGAGAGATCAGAAAATGGCCAAGGCATTGCAGAAGCAAGAAGTTGTTGCTGTAGAAAGGGAGAAGAAGAAAAGAATTATGAATGCTGAATTGGACGAAAAGCTGGCTAAGGAGTTGTAGCTAGCTGAGAAAGAAACCCATGAGGAAAAGAGGAAGAGGCAAGAGAGGGAGATGAATGATGAGCTTGAAAGGAGATTTCAGAGGAAGCTGAAGAAGAAAGGGAAAGAAGTAGCTCAAGGCAGCAGGACTAGGAGTGGAAAGTTTATCAGAGATCCAAATGAGCCTCTAGTTGATGGACCAATTGATATGTTCTACAATCAATTGTCTGATGAGCTGGTGGATCTCTGGAAAACTATAAAATTCAAAACCATGATCCACTTCTATGTTCTCCGAGGAGAAGATACCAGAGGAGAGAGAGAGAAAAATGCTGAGTTCAGAGACTGGTTGAAGGAGACTTTTCCTAAGTTCTTCAGAGCTATCATAGAAGAGATGCTTAAGGTAGAGGTTCCGCCAGAGTTGCCAGAGATTGAGTATCTTCCTACTCCAACTGATGTGAGTGGAAAGATAGATTGGGTGGAAATCAGGAAACATTGGCCGCAGATCACTCAACTCTTTCATCAGCTTTCTGACAACTCCCTGCCAGCTTTGAAGGAAATAGAGAAGAGATTCCTAGAATAGTTGCAAGTTCCGCTCAGCAGCAGAAGACCTCTCCTTATGTAATAGTCCAGCTGAGTCAGCTGATGATTAGGTATTTTTTTTTTGATTGTTCCTTCTCTTTTGATTATTAATAAAGCTTTATGATTTCAGACAACTTCTTGTTGTCAGCTGCATTTTGATTCTGTCTAAAGATCTTACTTAAAGATCTTCTTTTCTGTCCTATGTTGATCTTGATTTTGATTGAATTTGCTTATCTGTTGAGATCAGCTGAGTTGGTTTTGATATCATCAAAAAGGGGGAACTTGTTAGGATTTCTATGTTAGATGTTTTGATGATATAATAAACCAATCAGCTTGTAATAGGACCAGCTGAACATGTTAGTCAGCTGATGAGTAGTTAGGATTAGATAGGTTCAAGTGAGGGGGAATCTACCTTGCTGCCTAGAAGATCCGAAGCTACCATAGAAGAGAAGACCAGCTAAGACCTTGTGGACTTAGCCAATTTCAGAAGACAGAAGATTTAAGCAGCTGACACTGGAGCATCGAGAGCAGATCATTAGAGAAGTTTACATCAGCCGATAGCTGTAGAGCAGATCAGCTGATATCAGAAGATTAGCTGATCAGCTGAGAGCACGTCGTAGACAAGACAAGGACCATGGATAAAAGACATATCCAGACGAAGTCAAGAAGACCAGCTGAGGTGCACACCAGCAGACTTGCACATCAGCTGAGGTCAAAGTATCAGCAGACT
>JAPKLY010003202.1:1095-19877 GCA_026898435.1 Prunella vulgaris | reverse complement strand
TCGTGTGATGAAGGCTCACACGAATGCCACTGTTGTCCACTCGTGTGATGCCCCGGACAGACCTAATTTCGAGGGTTGTTTCGTCTTTTCTTGTGTTTAATGAAGGGCATTTTGGACCAAACATTGTGGGCACTATAAATACTTCAAGGATCAGATTTCCAAGGAGGAGATCATCATTATTCCAAGTTCTTAGATTAGATTAGAGAGAGAATTAGGTAGTTACTTAGTGGGTTCTTAGTAGGAATCAATCTTCTTTCTTCCATAACTTTTGATCCGTCCGTCGGATTTTAGATCCGTTTGTTCCTACATACTCGTAGTGATTAGAGCTTTATTCCTGTGGTTCAATTTTGTATTTTGAGATTTGGATAAAGACTTAGCAAATTGGAGGTTTGTAGCTTGTATTTCAATTCATCCACTTATGGTAAGATTTCCTTTAATTCTCTTGTATTAGTTAATATTCATGATGTTTACATTGTTCATTATTGATTTTCATTTCCAATTAGCCATGGGCTAATATCCTTGTTGCATGGTTGTATGAATACTATGGTGAATTTAGTCTCTTGTTAATCCTATGCATGAATTAGTGATCTTGTTGAATTAGTTCTCTTATTAATGACTTGTATGAATGTTTGGTATGTTTAATTGGAATGTATGGCTTATATGGTTAGCTATGAAATGAGAATTGAGCTATAAGAACCTTATGCATACCAAGTGTTTGATATATTGCTAGTATGACCAATGAGAATTGCATATTAACCTAAGACCTCTTAATTGGAGTATTGGGAGTTGTAGAGAGATCTAGACATCCAATAGAGCTTACCTTGTGTTGTAGAGAGATCTAGACACTAGTTGGCTTGAGTAGAGCACCAAGAGACCTTTTGCATGCTAGGATGGATAGGATTCTAAAGGAACCATATTAGGATTACTTCCATGTACACTTCACACTTGCTCACTTCTTTGAGGTGATAGTTAGGATTTACTTTGCTTTGCCATAGTAGATAGAATCCTTGATGGTTTTCTTGCTTTCCTAGCTATTAGCCTTTTGTAGACATTTAATTCTTGTTTGATATAGCATCGTTTCCCTGTGTTCAATATTTAACTTGGTTAACTTGCCGCGACAACAACGACCACGTTCACTTGCGTGGAAATCATCGTGATTTTGGCAAACAGGTCTGATATTCAGCTAACATGGTCCTTGCTGCCTCCTTAGAGTTCTGTTTCTCCTCTCAGCTAACCCATTCTGCTGTGGTGTTCTGGCAGCTGATGTCTCATGCTGAATACCATTATCCCTGCAGTAGTCAGAAACAACAGAGTTAAGAAACTCAGTACCTTTATCACTTCTGATTCTGACTATGCTGAGGTCCAACTCCTTCTGAATCCTCTTAAACAACTCCAGCATCTTGACCATAATCTCATTCTTCTTGAACAAGAACACTACCCAAGTGAATCTTGTATAGTCATCAGCAATTACCAGTGTGTACTTCCTTCCACTGAAACTAAGAGGAGAGACAGGTCCAAACAGGTCCATATGAAGCAGCTGGAGTGCTTTTGTTGTTGAAGTACTCTGCACATCCTTGAATGAGGCTTTAGTCTGCTTTCCTTTCTGTCAGGCATCACACTTCTGCTCAGATGCAAACACCTCATTTGGTAGTCCTCTAACTAGACCCTTCCTTGCAACCTTGTTGAGAGTCTTGAAGTTCAGATGACCTAATCTCTTGTGCCAGAGCCAGCTGACTTCTGATGAGCTTTTAGCAACCAAACATGAGTCAGTTGGACAGCTTGCAAAATCTGCAAGATACATATTACCTCTTCTGAGGCCAGTTAGTAGTACCTGCTCATTTAAATCATTAATAACAAGACAAGAGTTCTTAGAAAATCTTACAGAATACCCCTTGTCACAGAATTGGGATACTGACAGAAGATTGTGCATAAGACCTTTTACATAGTTGACTTCTTCAACTCTTGTTCCTTTGATCAGCAGGGTGCCGACTCCTCTGGTGACTCCAAAGTTGTTGTCACCAAACACAACTCTAGGCCTATCAAGCGTCACAAAGTCCTGGAGGAGATGCTTTTCAAAGGTCATGTGCTTTGAGCATCCACTATCAATGTACCAGACATGGCCCTTGGCTTCTCCTCTCTCTATTGGGCTAGAGTTTGCCTGAAATTAAAACTCATGCTTTAGGTACCCTTTCTTTGGGTCCTGATTGGTTAGTTTCCACTTTCTGGATCCAAAGGTAAAGATCATCCTTATGAGGATTAGGAGATCTCAACCTTCTACCATACTTGTCCACAAAGATCATCTCCCTCAAAGGATCTCTTCTGGGGCGATGAGTGATAACAGCAGGTTTGTAGTTGGGCTGCTCAAAAGGATAGTTTCTGCTTGAGCCTCCGAATGACTCATATGCTTTAGCCGGTGAAGGCTTGCCTACTTTGGTTACATTAAAAGTAACCCAGGGCTGAGGTCTGTTTCGCTTGGGCTTACTCTGCTGAGATGGCCCAGGCTTATCATTCCTCTGCTGATTCTGCTGAGGCCTCCTTGTCTTAGCAGAGCTATGACTTGGATGTTTCTTCTGGTCTTGGGGCTTCTGAGCTTTGGACTTATGTTGGTTATCAGCAGGCTTCTGAGTTTTAGTACTCTTCTGCTCTGCTGAAACCTTGTGATCTCCAGCAGACTTCTGAGCTTTGGAGCTCTTCTGTCCAGCTGGGACCTTTTCTGTCCCTCTGCTCTTTTGCCCTTCTGATCCAGATGCAGGCTCAGCTGGCCCTTTACCCTTTCGAGGATCCCTAATTAACCCACTGTCACCTTTCTTCTTCTTTTGTGGTTTGGGTTTGGGATAACCAAGACCCCTTTTGTCATTCACAGTTTGTGAGGACTCAGATATTTCAGACACGGCATTCTTTGCCTTAGTCAGCTGCTCCACTTTCAGCTGAAGCTGCTGTGAATTTTTTATTGTCAGTTTATTTTACTTGAAGAGTTCATCGAACTTAGCTGTTAGCAGATTATGTTCTTCACTCAACACAGTGTTCTCAGAAAGCAGCTTTTCTATCAGCTTCTCCTGTTCCTCACACTTTTCTATTAAGTCAGCAAACTTGTTACCATGTGAATCATAGGATAACACTGGCAGTCTAGCACTTTCCAGATCCTGTCTCAAGCTTAGAACTTTAGCTTTCAGGCTAGAGTTCTCCTCTTCCAGCTTAGAACAAACTTTTAAGGAGGATGGGAGATCAGATAACACTTTGTGTATATCTGACTCCATAGAATAGGTAGAAGAGCAGGATGAGCTAACAGATGGGGTAGGAGAATTTACCTCTTCTACCTTGGCCATAAGGCAGATGTCTTCCTCTGACTCAAAATTAGATGAAGATGAGGATGAGCTGATGTCCTGCTTCTCCTCCTCTGCCAGCAGAGCTCTCTTGTCAGCAAATCTACGATCTCTCTTGATCCTCTTCTCTTCTCTCTCCCAAGGTGTGAGCTGGGGGTAGTCATAGCTGAGATGCCCTGGCTTGTTGCAAGAATAGCAAACACCATCTCCTACTCTCCTGGGACTTGGTTCCCTCCTTCTCTCTGGAGACTTGTATCTGGTCTCCTGCTCATCTGATGATCTTCTGGAATCAGATGACTTCTGGTACCTTCTGGAAGAATCACACATGTTCTTCTTCCAATGGGATCTGTACTTCTGGGACTTGTTTGACATCTTGTCAAACTTCTTGGTTAGCAAAGCAAGTTGCTCCTTTAAGCTCATGTCCTCTGGAGTAGAGGAATTCTCTTGGCTATCAGCTGCAGCAGAGAAGGCAACATTCTTTGCAGTTGATGATGATGACGGAGTCTCATCTTCTTGATCTTCTTCTTGGATATCGAACTCATGTGCCTTCAGATGAGATAATAGTGTGTGATGACTCATCTCAGATAAGTTCTTCGTTTCCTTGATCACAGTCACCTTCACTCTCCATCTAGGAGTGAGAGATCTCAGAATTTTGTTGTTGATCTCCTTCTCCGAGTATTCCTTTCCTAAGGAGCTTGCCTTATTCAGAATGTTTGTCAACCTTATATCCAGCTGATCGATTGTCTCATCAGCCTTCATCTTGAATGTGTCAAAAGTGTGAAGAACGGCTTGGAGCTTATTCTCCTTTATTTGATCAGTCCCTTCACACATTAAGGAGAGCTTCTCCCACATCTCCTTAGCTGTCTTGCAGGTCTTGATCTTTTCAATATATTCCTTTAACAATGTCACGATTATTTCAGTTCTTGCCACTTGATCAAAGTTGAAGAGTTTTCTCTCAGCATCACTCAGTTCACTCTTCTTCTTTTCTGGCTTCTTCCTTTCACTGATTTCTGCCTCTGGAGTCTTGCCATCACTTACTCCTTCCCAGTAAAATTTGATTGGCCCTTCCTCCAGAACATCTAGCAACCGATCATTAATAGCTACAAGATAATTCTCCATTCTGAATTTCCAGTAGTCATAATCTTCAATGGAAAATTCTAGCAACTTCCTCGTCTTGGATCCACTCTTCTTGTATGAAGCCATATCTGCAAGTGGTTAGTTAAAATGCACACAGAGTTTTCTAAAAAGATTTTTAGGGATCTGTCCAGGTGACCACCAAAAGCTTTCTCAGGCTGTGATCTTTTGGACACACAGCTCTGATACCACTTGTTGGTCCCAAAGGCAGGTTTTAAAGAAGGAATACCCTGAAACAAGTCTAGAAGGGGGGGTTGAATAGACTTGTAGGGATTCAAAACCTTTTTCAAGTTTTCGGCTTATTTCAAAATCAGCAGACTACTTGAGATAGTCTGAATTTGAAAATTGTGCGCTGTGAAATTTTGTGCGGAAACGTTTTAATGAAAACCGGTTTTAGGTGATGTGCACAAATAAAGAAAGCAATCCAACAAAAAATAAGAAAGCAAGACACAAGGGATTTATAGTTGTAACACCCCGCATAGGCAGCAGCTTTTTAGTCCTTTAATTATTATTTTTAGGCGTGAGTTGGTGTGTTTTTTTAGGTTTAGTCCTTTGAGTTGTTAAGCTTTAGTATTTCTTAATTAATTGCTTAGTATTAGTTGTCCCAATTAGTATTGTTTGGACCACTAAGTAGTGTTAAGTTTCGAATATTATTAAGAGATGAGGAGAATAATATTATTGTTGAGGTTATAGTATTAGTCCTCTAAGAATAGTATTTCCTTAGGTATTAATTCATTAAGGGCATGTTAATAATTGAGGAATTAAATTTAGGGATTTGACCTTATGAGGATTTAACCAAGAATAGGATTAATTAATACTTGGGATAGTATTAGTATTATTTTCGAAAAATAGGAGTCTTAGACCTTAAGTAATTTTCGAAAATTAGGAGAGTGTAAGACTTTGATTTCTAGTATCTTTATTTATGGAAATAAGTCATATTCTTATGCAAGAGAATTATATGCTTGAAGGTTAAGTATCATAAGAATAAAGAGATGGTAAGGATTTGTTAAATAAGGAAATAAGTTGCCAAGTAAGGAAATAGAGATACACCAAGATTATGGTCCAATTTTCTTACCTTTTTTCTTGTAATTTCGTCCAGCCCTTCTTACAGCCCCAAACCCTATTTTTCCAACTCTATAAATATGTATTGATCAAGTCCCAAAAACCCTTAGACACCCAAGAAAAATCGGCAGCCACCTAGCACCAAACTTTGGCCATGTATTGAAGTTAGAGGACCAGTTTTAAGCAGCTTGTAGAAGTAGAAGGAGGGCAGATTTTCGAGAGTTCTTAGGGCAAGGAATTAGCAAGCCAACGTACAACACTTCTATATTTTCAAGTCAAGAAAAGGTGGGGGTTTAAACGGTGAAAAGTGGTAACTCTAGTTCGATTTTTAAATACTATGTTTGATGTGTTTATGTGTTTATGTGCTAAAAGAATGGATACTCTTATGTAGTATCAACCAATGGGTGCTCTTAAGTAGTGCCAAATTAATGGATATCCTTATGTGGTATCAAAGAATGGATGCTCTTATGTAGTGTCAAAAGGGATACGCTTAAGTCGTATCAAAGATTAAGAATGATTGGTATGTTTTCATGTTTACATGTCCATTATATTTAGACTTCGAACTAAACTATCCCCACGGAGTGATTATTTTATAATTGCTCACCCCTTCACCGAATTATATTTTCAGATTTTCAAGTGTAAGATGAAGAGATCGGCGATGCGGAGGAAGGTGGATGTGATGCGAGTTAAAGAATGAAGATTTTTTATTAATTACCAAGTAGGCTTTTATTTTATTAAGTTGCAAGAGTTTTATTTAAGATTGTCGGCACCTTTATGTTTGCCACAAGATTTGACGTATGCATGTTTTATTTCATTGAGTGCACGGACACGTAGATGTTTGATTTAGGATTTATTAGGGTTTGATGAATTATGGGATTTTATTATAAATTTTATGAGGTATTATTATTATTATTATGATTAAGTGTTAAATTGCATGAATTTAAGGAGTTAAGTTGATGGACTTATTTATTATGTTGGCAGCTGATGGTTCGAATTTAGAAGCATGCTTAAGTGTTTGAGTTATATGTTTAATTGTTCTTAAGAAATAGTTATTGTCCTTAGTTCGCATGATCGATAAGTTAAATTTTTATAACTCCAAAAATTATGAAATCTTACCAGAATATTTACCATGATTTAAGATGCATGTTGACCAATTTTCGTGAGTTTTTGCTTAGTAGAAGTCGAGAAACTGATTTTAATCCTTTATGTGATTCTAGTCGTCAAAATTCTTGTTTTAGAAATACCAAAATATATGCCAGCCTATTTTCGAAAATTTGGCAGTTTAATAGCCATAAGATATTGAGTATTTTGGTCATCAAAATCTGGAGGAAAATTGTTTTTAAAGTTTCAGCATGAATTTTAGACCTATAACTTTGTTTTATGATCTTTTCATGAGTTTTAAAAAGTGATTGTTTTGGAAAGTGTTTAATTTATGCCTAATATGATTTTATTGAGTATTTAGAGGTCAATGTTGAATGGCAAGATAATAGTATTAAAGAAAATGGATTTAGTATTAGTTAATGGACTATTTTTATACACATTCGCTTTTGATGAGTACACCCAAGCTGTTTTTCGAAATTTTTAGGTATCAACTGCTGTTCATGAATTATTTATGAGTTATTGCATGATTTAATTGATGACTTATGTGTTGAATGATATTAGAATAAGTTTAATTCACATGTGAATATTATTGAAAAATGCTATGAATATTTGGAATGATATATTATGAATTCTATGGATGTATTGGATGAGTTATTTATTTTTATTGTATAAATTAATTGTTTTAAATTATTACTCTGATTTTAGTACAAAAGAGGGTTTTCAAAGAAAAGAATTTTATTTCGAGAATAAAGGGAGCACGTTCTAAAGGATATTTTTATTAAATTGTTTGTTTAAAATCAAGACTTCCGCTTATTTGAAATGTTTAGAATTTTAGGGCGTGACAATAGTGGTTCGGACGAAAGGTCCTACTCCACTCTCCACAATCCAACTGGAATTGTGGGGCTCTCCACTAACTTTACTCACTCATTCACTCACTCACAAACTTCGAGAGTACTACTCTCTTACAAACAGTCAATACTAAAACAGCGATCGACTTCTAACAGCTTCTACAAAGCTTTAGAAAAGATAATTATGAATGTAAGATGTTGAGTGCGAGTAATGGTTTTGACAGAGTTTTGGCAAGGTTGAAGTGCGTGTAAATCCGATACTGAAATCATCACTGTTACTCAAATTTATAGGTTCAAATAACTAGCCATTGGGAAGGACTAGAAATCTGAGATCCTATAATCTCGTATTCAATCAATCATTGAGATTTAATTGAATCTCCTTCTTGATTCCCGTTAATCTTCGTGATCTACAATCAATCAAGTTTGTCCCCTTGATTGATTGATCTTCTATTCTGGGAATCCCTTCCTTTTGTCGCAAGTCAACACTTAGAGTGATTCCGAAGAATCTGGGTGGAGCACACGACCTCAGCTGATCTGTCTCCTCAGCTGGTGTACGGTCTGCTGGTACTTGGACCTCAGCTGATGTGCAAGTCTACTGGTCTGCACCTCAGCTGATCTTCTGGACTTCATCTGGAAATTCTAGATCCTTAGTCCTTGTCTTGTCTGCGACGTGCTCAGCTGATCAGCTGATCTTAACTCCTCTGATGTTCTACTCTTGATACTCCAGTGTCAGCTGCTCAAGTCTTCTGTCTTCTGGAATCGGCTAAGTCCTCAAGACCTTAGCTGATCTTCTTCTCTATGATAGCTTCGGATCTTCTAGGCAGCAAGGTTGATTCCCCCTTACTCGAACCTATCTAAACCTAACTACTCATCAGCTGACTAACAGGTTCAGCTGGTCCTATTACAAGCTGATTGGTTTATTTTATCATCAAAACATCTAACAAGAATATCCTAACAGCATTAATGTCTGAGTTATATTACGTAGTTTCCTTTCGTCTACAAACCAAAAATAAAAATATATGTCACTTGCGATTATGCTCTTTGTTGGTCCCTTAAAGTGGTCAAGGTCTAGAAGGGGGGAGGGGGGTGAATAGACCTTGAGTCCAAAATCAGATTTATCAAACTTTTCAAAAAGGATGGGTTCTAGAACCTTACAGTAGCCCTTTTTCAAGTTTAAAAGAATTAGTCTACAAGAGTTTTTAAAACAGGACCACAAAGGTTACAGTTGTAGATTAGCAAGTCTACAGCTGCAGAGTTTAAAACTTTGCAAAATAAACAATCACTTGTAGACAAATTATCAGAGGAGTTCTCACAATTAGAATTGTATTGAGAATACTCTAATGTGCAGCGGATTAAAGTGAGTGATTAATGAAAAACAATATAAACTAGACTTAACAGTTGAGTGACTTATGAAAGTCTACAGCTATAGAGTCAGTTTCTGTGAAAATCACAAGGGTTTTATGCACTACAAGTTTCAAAACAATGATGAATGTAACAAGATAATTAAATATGCAGGAGCAAGAATATAATGAGCAATAAGTAAATAGATCAGGTTTTATAGTGGTTCAGTGTCTATAAAGAGACAACCTACATCCACTGTTACACCACTCAGGTGCCAAATTCACTAAGAAGTAATCACAAAGATCAGTACAAGTAGTTCCCCCTTAGAACTAGGTTCACTCAGATTCCTATTCTAAAAAGAGATAAACTACCCTATTCACTCAGAACAACAACTCACAAAGAGTTTTACAAACCTCACAAAGAGATATCTACACTAAGTAGAAATACAAACAGGTGAGGGAACAACAACAAAAAATGTGATTCTTTCTAAGAAAATCCTAACCAATTATCCTATGAATCATAAAGAATGAAAACAGAATAAGCTCTCTCAGAATATGTTGGCTGTAGACTTGCTTAGGTTGAATGCTTGAAAGCTCGGGGTTGTTGTTGTTGCTTCCTCTGATGACTTCTTCTATTTATATATTGAGTGGTGTGACTTATCCGTTGGGAATTTCAAATTTGAAATCCGGATAAGGCCCCTCTCTCTCTATTGGCATGTGTGAAATGGTCCTCATCCTTCACACAGGATAGTACTGATTGTACTATGTCCTTTTCTTCAGAATTCTGGCCTCCTTGTAACTAATCTTCATTATCCTCCAGAATAAAGGAAAAACCTCCACTTAAGTACAGTTTAGTGAGTGCTCAAAGGCTACACTAATAGTCCTTAAGGGTCTTCTTAATCTTCAATTAATTTCTGACTTGTACTTCATCTTCAAACGGTTCTTTGCAGCTATAGAGTCTTCAACCTTGCAGCTGTAGAGTCCTGTCAATAACAAAAATCGGTTGTAGAGAAACCTTACAGCTGTAGGGTCATGTCTTAGCTGTAGATTGATCAAATTCATAGCTGTAGACTTCACTTACAACTATATGTTTCAAACACCAATTTCCTCAATACAAGTTTTAGTCAAATTCAACAAATAAACACATTATTTTGCACACATCAAAATCTAAACCAAGGTACTATCAATTTCCCCCTATTTTGATGTTGGCAAAACTAACAACAAAATTAAACAGAGACAATAAGAAATTATCTTTAAAAAAAAAACACAAAACAACAAGAAACAGAGCAGAAACAAGACAAAGCACAAGACACAAAGCTGCATAATATAAAAAAGAGTTCAGGATACAGCTTACAGTAGGGTAATTAGACTAAAAACTAAAAAGTTTTAGTGTCTAATCTAAAACATAGTCTTCATCTTCTTCTGTGCTTAGGATCAGCATCATCTTCATCATTTTCTTCATTAGTATCATCTTGAGGCTTCAAGATCCCTTGTTCCACCAGCTTCATGTTCTTGGCATCTTCTTCATCGTATTTCATCAGCATTTCAAGTTCATAGGATTCCATCTCTTCTTCTTCTTTCTTTGACTTGAATTGTCTCTTGGGCATAGGATTACTCTTTATCTTTCCACCAAGTAATCTTGCATTATCTCCTTGATACAAAGTTCCATTAGCTTTCATATCCTTGAACTTCTGGAACCTGTCCTTCTTGAGTTTAATCTTTCTTATCACAGTGTGTCTATTGCATATGCTTAAAAATTCTTTCCAGATAAGATCATGTTCAGTTTTCATACGATTAACCCTTTCTTCAGAATCTTCAGTGGGAACCATACTCAATGGTTGAACATCTAGAGGTTTAGCAGACACAACTGCTGTAGACTGTTCTGATTCTTTCTGACTTTGCATCTCTTTCTCTTCTTTTTCCTTCTCTATCCTTTCTTTCTTCCTTTCTCTAGATTCCTTCATAGTTTGTTCCCAATAACCAAAAGGTTTCGAATATGCACTGTAGATTGCTGAGCTGTAGACTTGGGTAGCTTTATGATCTTTCCTCCTCTAGAGCTTCCCTTAGTCTGATCTGATTGAGTTCTTTCGTGTTCACTCAATCCCATGGACAAAGATTTTGCAGCTTCCAATTCCTTTTCCCACGATTTCCCAATATTTTTCACATTATCAAGAATATCATCAGCCACCTTTTCCCTTTCTTCAATCTCTTTTTCCATCTTGCTTTCCCCTTTTTGCCAACATCAATATGTGACAAAATAGAGTTAAGCTTGCTCATCAAATCTGATTTTAGAGATTCATATCCAGTAGTCATATTAGACATTTCTTTCTTCAGACTTTTCATTTCTACCTTTAAGTCAAGAGAATCATCCTTAATAATCTTGATATCTGACTGTAGATTGCTGATTTCTCTTGATTTTTGACTGCTTTCTTTTCTGATTTCTTCATTCTGGGCCATTAAGCTGTCCACAACAGCTTTGAAGTTCTTCTCCAAAACTTTCTTTTCCTCTGAACTTCTTTCTTCAAACTTCTTTACAAGGTCTTCCATACCTTTTCTCACATTTTGAGAGATTATAGCATCAGGGACTAGCTTGACTTGCTTCAAAATTGCAGCTTCAATGCTTTTAAAAGATTCCTCCAAATTCTTAAGTTGTGAAACAACTTCTTTTTGTGTCATTTGAGGATTTGCATCACTATCTTCTTTCTCAGAATCTCCTTCTCCGATTACTAACTCTTTTCCTTTCACAGTTTTCCGAGCTTTGGAAGGCACCAACTCTACAGCTGTAGAGTCTTCAGTAGAAACCTTCCTCTTGCTAGGAGTTATAGGAACTTCTGTAGAGAATTCAATAATATAATCTTCCATGTTGACCTCATTTTCTCTTTCAAGAGCTAAAAAGCTCCGAAGTGGTGGAATTACATTCCTGTAAATTTCCTCCAATGTATACAAGGCATGTGGAGATTGATGAAAGATATTTGTGATAGGATGAGATACATCTTTATCAATCTCACTAGATAGCTCATTAACAACTCTCTCATCAACTTGAATATCCTCAGTTGCTTGAACTTCAGTCTCCACAATCTTTTCTTGAACAACAGCTTGAGTTTGGATTTAAGCTTGTGCACCACCCATTGGGGCATCATCATTGCCATCATTATCATCATTATCTGGCTTATCTTCAGGCTCTTTGCATGGAGAATCATCTTTTCTTTTCTCCTTCTCCTTCTCTGAGTCCTCTTCAGTAGGATCTTTTTCAATAATAACTGGATCTGCAGCACTTGCTCCTGCAGACTCCATCAAAATTGCTTCCTTAGCCAAAATATTTAATCCTTCAGTTTCAGCTAACTGAGTGCTTCCTTCACCAATTTTCTGTGGTACCTCTTCATCACTATCTGTGCTTTCCACATCATAATCAACTTCATACTGAACCTTTGGATCTTGTTCAGTCATAAGAGCAACCTTCAAAGCTGCGGCTGCAGACTTGGTGATTTTCTTTCTTGCAGGTTCTTCAGTGATAATCTGCTTTCCTTTTCCTTTATCTTTCCTTTTCTTTCCAGAAATGAAATCATCTAGGAAATTAGTCTTTAACAGTTCATTGACATCACTGCAGTTAGTCCATTCAACAATCCATTGGAATAACTTTCTCTCATCTGCTGCTAAATTCTCAAGTTCTTCTTTTACAAGGTTCAATTCTTCAAACTTTTGTCTTTCTTCTTCAAAATCTTCACTTCTTTCAACTGGAACAACAAGAAGTTGTTCAGTTTCATGTCCAGGGGCTTCAATATGTTCAGGGAATTTCTCAGTTGCATCTACAAACTGTTCCTCTTGAACTTCAGACTGCACAATTGGTAAGTCTACAGCTGTAGACTTGTCAGCTTCAAAATCTGTGGCTTTTTCAGAGTGATGTTTCTTCTGCCTTTTCTCTCTATCAATTTCATCTTCTGAATCAGTGCTTTATCCACTAAAAGTTTCCTCCTTACATTCTTCTTCTTCTTCTTTTCTGGTTCTTTAGGAGATCTTATGATTGTAAGAACCTTTCTTTCAGCTTTCTTTTTTCTCCTCTTAGATTCAGGAGCCATTGGAGCATCCACTGCTACTCTCTTGAAATTTGCCCTTCCAATAATTCTGTGAGTGATAATGGGTTTTCCTACATGCCCATTAAACAAGGAAAATCCTACCTCCTTCAGGACGTAGTTCAAGAACAAGCCAAAACCTTTGTTCTTTCCATCTTTCATAACATCAACACTAATATTCCTCAGAATTAATTCTCCAATATCTATCTTGATTTCTTTAACAAATGCTATCATTAAGTCCCATATAAGAATAGTGCCAGTATCATGAGCACCAGTTCTACATAATAGGCATTTATCAATAGCTTTATAAAGATAGATATACTCAACTGCTAGGTTTGTCTTCTTGAACGTTCTCTTCCAATTCTTTGGAAATGGCTTCTTTGCAGTGAATTTCTTCCAGTACTTCGCATCTTCTTCTACAAAGTTGAGGTTGTCATGTGCATCACCTCCAGTCCTTATATGCAGAGCTTTGCAAATATCACGAGCTGTAATATTTACACTCCTTTCTTGCATTCTTACTGAGAGTGTCTTTCTTTCAACATCAGCTTCAGCATTTTGATAGAATTCATGAACTATCTTGTCATCATATGAACCTGGGTTATGAGTGAGACAGTAATGAACGCCTTGATTCACAATATGCTTTCTAACATCCTCCATAGCATCAGTGGGATGCTTCTTCAAAATTTCATCAAAGTTGAATAGAGCGCCGAATATAACTTTCATTGTCATGATTCTTGGGTTTCTTTGAGTATGGGTTAGGGAGTGTTTCAGGGGATACAAAATGTTAAAGTAGGATATAAAAGGATGAAGGGTCCTTTAAATACCTTTCCTTAAACAATCATTAAGAACAGGGGTATAATGGTCTTTGACCTAAAATTTATGAGTGTTTGAATTCTAAACCAAATTTATAATTAAATTTGTCAAAAAATCTAACTCACATAGAATTTAATTCCATTTAAAATGTTACACGTGCTCAAACATTTTATTAACCAAAATGTTTGAATAAATCCAAAATTTCTATAACTTAGTACAAAAGTTTCTGAATTATGTAGTGCTCTATTTAATCATCAGAATTGTACATAGTACTATAAGTTTACTAAGTTTGCAGTTGACAATCTTAGAATTTGAAATTATACAGTAGGTAAGGAATTTGCAGTTCTGAGCTAAGTCTACAGCTGTAGAGTTTAACTCTACAGTTGAGTGACTTTGCAGCTGCTGTTTTCCTTTCTACTGAATTTTCAATTTTCTAGGCTTGTCTTTGCAATTTAGTGATTTTCACAAAGTCTTTTTACAATTCTAACATTCCTAAATTACCTCTCAAGATTGAAAATCTTGATTCACACAAAGGTTTAGTGAAAATATCAGCAAGATTCAAATCAGTATGAATCTTTGTTAATTTCACATCCTTTCTTTCAACATGATCTCTTATGAAATGATGCCTTACATCTATGTGTTTTGATCTAGCGTGTAAAACTGGATTTTGTGTAATAGCAATAGCACTTGTATTATCACAAAATATAGTTGTTTCTCTTGATTCAATCCCATAGTCTTGTAATTGATATTGCATCCATAAGATTTGAGCACAACAACTTCCAGCAGCAATATATTCTGCCTCAGCTGTAGAAAGAGCAATTGAATTCTGCTTTTTACTATGCCATGCCACCAACCTTTCACCTAGGAATTGACAAATCCCACTAGTACTCTTCCTATCAATCTTGCAGCCTGCAAAATCTGAGTCAGTGTACCCAATGAGTTCAATTCCTCCTTCTTTAGGATACCATAATCCTAGATTTTATGTGGATTTGACATACTTGATGATCTTCTTTACAGCATTTAAGTGTGATTCCTTATGATTTACTTGGAATCTAGCACATACCCCAACTGCAAACATGATATCAGGTCTGCTAGCCGTAAGGTATAGCAATGAACCAATTAGTCTCCTATATTTGGTTACATCAACACTTTTGCCATTCTCATCTTTGTCAAGATTCACAGAAGGTGTCATAGGTATATTGGTAGGCCTTGAACAATCCATTCCAAATCTCTTTATGAGCTCTTGAGTATATTTAGCTTGATTGATGAAAATTCCATCTCTCATTTGCTTAACTTGTAATCCCAAAAAGAAATTCAAATTTCCCATCATGCTCATTTCAAATTTCTCAGTCATGAGCTTAGAGAATTTTCTACACAATTCCTCATTGGTTGAGCCAAAGATTATGTCATCAACATAGATTTAGACAAGCAAAATATCATTCCCTTGTTGTAATCTGAATAAGGTTTTGTCAACCATTCCCTTTTTGAATCCATTTTTGATCAAATGATCACATAGGGTATCATACCATGCTCTTGGTGCTTGTTTAAGTCCATAAAGGGCTTTTCTAAGCTTATAAACCTTGTCTTCAGCTGTAGATTCCTCAAATCCTGGTGGTTGTTCAACATACACTTCTTCAGAAAGTAAACCATTAAGAAATGCACTCTTTACATCCATTTGATAGACTGTAAAGTTCATATGTGCAGCATAGGCTAGAAATATTCTAATAGCTTCTAATCTTGCAACTGGGGCAAATGATTCATCAAAATCTATGCCTTCAGATTGACAATAGCCTTGAGCAACTAGCCTTGCTTTATTTCTAGTTACAATTCCATCTTCATCAAGTTTGTTCTTGAATACCCACCTAGTACCAATCACTTTGTGATTCCTTGGTCTTGGAACAAGTTCCCATACTTGATTTCTTTCAAAACCATTCAATTCTTCTTGCATTGCAATAATCCAATTGACATCTTGCAGTGCTTCATGAATATTAGTAGGTTCTTCATGGATTTGTTTTCTGGTTTTCACAGCATTTGATGGGTTTCCAATTACATGTTTAGGGGGGTGATCTTTCAACCAAATCAAATCTGACACAGGTTCTAATCCTTGATCATTGTTCTCTACAGCTGTAGATTCACCTACTACAGACTCATCAAGTCCTTTTGTTGGTGTTTCTAATTCTGTTTGAACATTCTCATGGACTAGGTCTTCTACATTCTTTAAAGGTGGTAACTCAACAATTATAGTGCCAAAGCCTTTGTTGGTCAAATCTACAGGAGTTTTGATCTCAACATAGTGTTGTTGACTTGTAACTGTAGAGTTGTCCTCCTTAGAGTCTTCAGCAATTTCTTCATAGGAGTTATGTTGTTCATAAAAAACAACATGTTGTGACTCTTCCACAATCATCAATCTCTTGTTGTACACTCTAAATGCTTTGCAAACATTAGAATAACCTAGAAATATACCTTCATCTGACTTTGAATCAAAAGTCTTAAGATATTCTTTCCCATTTTTCAGTATGAAACATTTGCATCCAAAAATGTGTAGATAAGAGATATTGGGAGTCCTTCCTTTCCATAACTCATATGGAGTCTTCTTATGATCCTTAACAATCAAGCATCTATTCTGAGTATAGCATGCAGTTCTTGTAGCTTATGCCCAAAATTTCTTAGGCAACTTTGCTTCAACAATCATTGTTCTTGCAGCTTCTTTGAGTGTTCTATTCTTTCTTTCAGCAACTCCATTTTGCTGTGGGGTTCTAGCTGCAGTGTATTCATGAGTAATAACATATAATGAACAATACACTTCAATCACTTGATTTGTAAATTCTGTTCCTCTATCTGATCTGATCTTCACAATCTTCAGATTCTTTTCATTCTGAATTCTTCTTAACAATTCTGGTAACCGCTGTAGAGTTTCACTCTTCTTTCTTAGAAACACAGTCAAAGAAAATCTTGAATAATCATCTACAATTACCAAAGTATACTTCTTCCCACTTATACTTACTGGTTCTATGGGTTCAAAGAGATCCATATGCAGTAATTCAAGTGTTCTTGAAGTGCTTGAGTGAATTTTGCTCTTGAAAGTCTTCTTGATTTTTTTCCCTTTGACACAAGCATCACATAAGTGTTCCTTCCTGAACTTAGTGTTTGGCAAACCTCTTACAAGTTTGTTACTTACAAGTTCATTCATGGTTTTGAAGTTTATGTGATTCATTCTTTTGTGCCATAGCCACCTAACTTCATTGGAACTATTAGCAAGAAAGTAGGTTATTTCAGCTGCAGAGTTCCACTCCACAATGTAAACATTCCCTTTTCTAGTTCATGTTAGTTTGTTGGTTTGGGATTCAACATATTTGACAATGCAAGTATCTTGTGTAAAGTCTACAGTGTAGCCTTTGTCACAAAATTGACTCACACTAAGCAAATTATGCTTTAAACCATCTACCAAATACACATCAATGATCTCAACATTTCCTTTCAGTAGACATCCTGATCCTTTAGCTGTTCCACTGGCATTATCTCCAAAAACAACTTTAGGACCTTTATGATCTTTCACATTTTGTAACAAACTTCTATCTCCAGTCATATGTCTTGCACAACCACTGTCAATGTACCAAATCTCTCTTTTGGTGGTTGTAACATGTCCCTGCAAAATAAAGTGAGTTATTTAGAAATCCAATACTTTGGATTTCCTCCAGTGTTACTCTTTGCAATCCAAGCCTTTTTGGGAGATGTAGAGTTGTTAATTCTACAGTTCTTGCTTGATCCTCCTCTTTGAGTGATTGAAGAGGGAGACATATCTGACATATTTCCATTCCAGAATCTATCAAAGTTGAGTCTTCTTTCCATATTCAATTTATGATAGACTTCTTCTTCTGACTGTATGATTGACTCTGCAGTTTGTTTCAACTTTATGTTTTGAAACATGTTTGAGACATCTTCTTCAGAGTCATCCATGATCTCCTTGATCTTTTGTTGTCTTCTTGGTGACAATTCTTTGAATGAATTCAAGAATTTCAAATCTTCTGGCTGTAGGGTTGAGTCTACAGTCTCTTCAGGGGTTGTTTCTTTGACAAACTTTCTCTCAGGCCTTGGAATTAACTTTTATAAATATTTCATCTAGACACAAGGATTATATCCTATTCCAGTCAAATCCTTTGAGTGCCTTTGCTCAGATAGCATCTTCTTCAATTGTTTGGATGATTTTCCAAAACAATCTAACTTCTTTTGGTAATCTTTCTCCAATTCAGTTATAACAAAACAGATGAATAGGCATTGTGTTCTTCAAGTTCAGCTATCATTAGTTCTTGATTTCTGATTGTTTCCTTCAATTCAGCACAATCTGCAGCTCTACAACTTGCTTCATTGAAAATTTCTTCATTGTCCTCTTTTAGACAACTGTAACCTTCCTTCAGTTCTTGAAGAATCTGCAGTTGTTTCTCAGCATCTTCCACTCCAACTAACAAAGCTTTCACATGTTCTCTTCCAATGTGATTATCTCTTCTAAGATCTTCATTTTCCTCTTGGAGTCTTTGGATTGCACTTAGCATGTCACTGGAAGAATCCTTTTCTGTAATATAACTTGATGATGATGAGCATACCTCTTCATCTTTAGCCATAAGACAGTTCTTCTGTAGAGTCTGAGTCCTCTAAATCTGCAGTTGACTTTTGAGAAGAAGAGGGATAGTCTTCCTGGTTTTTATCAAACTCAGAAAGTAGTGCTCTAATTCTCTCGTTGTCAAACTTTTTCTTTCTATCTTTCTTGAGTCTCTTTCCTTCATCAGTGTACTTCTCAGTTTTGGGATAAGGACAGTCTTTGATGTAGTGTTCTGGTTTTCTGCAGTTATAGCACAAATAAGTTGAGTTAGGTGCTGTAGATTTCACCTTACCATCTTTCTTTGGTGTGAACTGTTTCTTCTTGGTCCATTTTCTAAATTTCTTGAGCTGCTTTATGAAAAGAGCCAAGTTGATGGAAGACCTTGTCAAGAAGTTTGAGGAGAGAAGCATTGAGGAAAAGAAAGTTTTGGAGAAACATTTCAAAGATATTGTGGATGGCTTGATGAATCAGAATGTTGAAATCAGAAAAGAGAG
>JAPKLY010003201.1:0-19884 GCA_026898435.1 Prunella vulgaris | reverse complement strand
TTCAGAATGGTTTATGCTTCAGACTTCAGTAAATTGGGTCGACTCCAGTATTCTTCAGTCTTCAGCATGGTCCTTCTGTACTGAATCTCTAACCTAACTATCCTGAACTATTTTATCCTGAACACTATACTTAGGCAAATTCATCAGGAGTTTTGGGATCTAATCAAAATACTCAGATTGTCCCAACAGGTGATAAGTCCAGGAGTGTGAATGAGAGTGAAGGAGGAGTGTGAGAAATGTGTAATTGTTGAGGTGATAACATTGGTTGAAGATTCTAATGTGCTGTGGCACTATGAAGTTGGAAGATTTCACAATGACTTGGCTGATCTTAGCTACAAAGGTAGACTAAGCACAATAGTTACAATTACTGAAATGGCATGCTTGGAGTTGCTTGCAGGTTATTGGCGTCATATGTTGCTCAAACGTGAAGGCAAGGTGTGCATTTTTTATCTTTGTACTGCTCTATATTGTTGCCACTTATTACATTGGTTAGTAACTTAATTGCTCATGTAGATGAATAATATCTGAAATTGTTCATAGATCATTATAAAAGGTTTTGTTATTCTTGTTTAGCAATTGGCATGTGGTGGCTCTGAGTATGTTTTGATGAACGGTCATATGTAAATAGCAACACATGATCTAAGTAGTTGATTCGCTCTTCTACGAGATATTTTGATTCATTTGAAGAGCATTAATGGTCATAATGGCAAGATCAAGAAACTACCCTGAGTTTCTACTGCTAGTGCTAAAACTAATTTCTAGTAGCCCCTAGTCCATATAACTCCCCAGTCTTTCATTTCCTGCTCGGTGCAATTCTCTCTGATTCGGTTTTGGTTTTCCTGTGAATTACATTTGCATCTTATTGTACCTATGCATATTAGTTCTAGTATATCACCCGTGCATTTGCACGGTTTGTATATATAAAGTATATATAATATTTATTTTTATTATTGTTATTTTTACATAAAAATGTGTATTCTTTTGTTGTTGAATAAAGTGTAAAAAATATTACATGCATATTTTGTTCACAATTCGTACATGCACATTTTGTGCACGATTCATATATGCACATTTTGGGTACGATCCATACATGCACATTTTGTGTAAAATTCGTACATGCACATTTTTTGAATGATCGATATGTACACTTCTCGTTACTGATCTCTACGTTCACATTTTCTTCATCAAATAAACATCTCTTTGGGCCACTCTTTATAGGAAATTTCTCTATACAACTTCATTTTCTATCTTGATAGGGGGTGCATACGCAATCTTCAGTTGACACATAAGAGAAACAAAATCTCACCATTAACTCATTAATGCTTTTATTAAAATCGTAAAAGAGTAAATCAATTACAAACTAAGTTTAATACCTGATTTCATAATGAATCAAATTAACATTTTCTTGATTGGCTGCATCATCATTGTTGTCAATATGCAAAATATATCATCAAGATCAATTAATATTTATTCAGCAATAAATTAGCTAAATATTTTATTATTAATATTGCCTCATTAACACATGCTCAATTTCATTAAATCTTTTTCAACAAATTGTTATACAGGAGAAACACACATATAAATTTTTTTACATAAATGAATAAACTTTAAATAATTACCTTTTCTCATCCAAAATTTCAAAACATAACAAAATACCTAATCACTAATTAAAGGAGAAAAAATAAATTATCAACTTCTCATCTGTAATTAATTTTATAACAATGTACTGATTATCGTCGTCTACTTACTTGTTTGGTTCTCACTTGTGAACTTTAAAAAATGATCTCCCCAGTTAGTTGCATTTGCACCATTTCATTACTAATAAATTCAAATATTCAATTAATTCATTAGTGCAAATCTAATGCTCAGATAAAAGTTATCATTTTTTTGTTCTATTGGTTATCGCAATCTATATATTCAACAAAACATTCAATTGATTCCAACTTTTCTGGAAAATATAAAAATTTCTCAATAGTAAGAAAAATTTAGAAAATTAATAACTTAGTTTGGCAAAGATTTTAAAGCAACAATCCATAAATTATAATCAATTGCAACTATATTTTTTTTCAACAATAGCAGAAACCCCTAAATCTATTCAATATAAGAAAATAATAAAAAGTAGCAGAACTCAAAAATTCAAAGTGTTAGTGAATTGCACTAAATAATGTGTCTCGCCGAGGTGAGTAAAAGTTTGTCATGTTGGCATGCATACATACATTTTAGAAATTCAAATCTCCAATATTGAGATTTTTCAGAATTTGATACAATTTTGGACAATTTTTCCTAGGGTATTTGAGTGTTTTTCAATTGTTTTATGAATCTGATATTGAATACTACAAACATAGCGTTTTCCCCTTCTACAACCAAAAAATATTTTTTAAATAAAAAGTATATTTTTTTTATATATATGCATATGATATATGACGTGAAATTTAAAAAAAATAAAAAGATTATTGAAATGTGTTTACGCTAGTGTGGTAAACTTTCATATGCTCCGATGAGCTATGTCATTAGTTGTTGGCTTGAAATTCAAGAACATGTATCGAATTGAAATTTCGTAAAATGTGGGATTTTTTTTAATAATAATCGTGAAGACCAAGATTACATTGAAAGTTGAGTACAAGGTGGTGCATTTTCATAGAATTAACCCTTTTTTTAAAATTTCACAACTATATTTCACGCCTTCATTGCAAATATAATTTAACTATTTGTTGTTAATCAATTTAAAAACTATATATTAGTAGGCATATAATTTTCATAATTATTTATATTTAATTTTTAAGTGGATAATAATAAAATAAAGACAATAACTTAGAAAAAAATAGAAAATTTATTATTTATATTTTTTATTGTCTTTGATCATTTTGAAATTTGATTCATAATTTAAATTTAAAAAAAATTATAATTATAATATAAATGTAGTCTCATTATTTTAATTGTAAGGATATTATGTTAATTAATAATTGAATAATTAAATTTGAAAAAACTTTAATGAATATGATAATATATTGTGAAAGTAAAATAAATTCGTTAATTAAATTTATTAACCAAATATTTTAATAGGCTATTAAAGCGAACTGTGAATGAGGTCAATAATTGCTAACTATGACATCAGAGTTGGCATATAATATTATAGTTTATTATTTCTATATTAAAATTAAGCACAATTATTTTTTCTGAAAAGTAGGGTATTAACAAACTAATAAAATTGACAAAATTCTAATTAAATAATATAAAAGAAGGTTGTATTTGTCATTTTACAAAAAATATAATAGATATTTATTAAAAAATTATGCATATTTACAAAAATTAATAAAATACACCATATTTATTTAATATCACACTCATTTATGCCTTTACTTTTAATTTAATCTCATATTATAAAAATAATTATGTACCAAATAAAATTAGAACATTGTCTTATAATAAATATTTTTAAGTAAAATAAATAAATGAGAAAGTTGGGCCAAGATTTCATTAATGGCCCATAAGACCTATATCTAAACCTAAAATTTCAGAAACTCACTTATCCACATTGTAGTCTTGGTTCTCTTTCTCAGTCACTACGACGGATTTTCAGCAGCTAGGCATCGCTGCCTCCTCCACCTCAACCGCCGACTCCTCCCACGCCGGCGCCGCCCACGCCTGTGCGCTACATCAGACACAGTCGCAGCTTCGCCTCCGCGCTGCCACACGCGACGCACCCCCTGCCGTCTACGTCCACGTCCACTTCCACGCCACGCTGTCAACTGAAGGTATAATTGAAGCTGATTATATTTTATTAGGGTTTCAAAATTTTTTTTGCAAGTGTGGGCTAAACATTTTTTGTAAACGATTTGCGATTTGTGACTAAAAATTAGCGTCCGTGTGAATGTACAAAAAAATAACAAAATTAGATTCGGATATGATGGTTTAAAGATGACTGTTCACTACTTTGTCAAAAAAGAAAAAGAAAAAAAGAAGATGATTGTTCACTCGCTCTTGTAGGAAGTGCAAGTCACGACTTTACTGTTGATGGCCAGTAAAATCGTCGACCAATTGTATAATTACTGCTACTTTTATATATTTATAGAAAAATTAGAGATTTTTTTTATTTATAATTCATGGAGTAGTTTTTATGAAATATGTTAAAAAATAATAATTTGATATTATTTCTTTTTTTCATATTGTATTTATATTAGATTTTCAGTCTCTCACATAATCATCCAGGCTCCGGCCTCCATGGCGACCCAAATTCTGAAGAAACTAAGCCCCATCGCCGCCGCCTTCCTCCACCGCATGAAAACCAGCTCCGCCGAATATGTGGCATCAAGAGCCCGAGACGCCACATTCGAAAAGCTTATGGATAAATACAAGAACCTCCTCAAAGTCATATCTATTCAAGATCTCATCCTCGCCTCCAACTCCAGGCCACCATCCATATCCCTCGATTTCCTCAACCGTCTATCTCACAGGCTCCACCTAAACCGCGGTGCCGCCGCCTTCCTCCGCAATTACCCCCACATCTTCCACATTTTCAACCACCCAGATAAGCTCCAGCCCTTCTGCGCCCTCACTCCGGCTGCTCTCAAAATCGTGCGCCTAGAATCTGAGTCGATAGAAAAGTCGTTGCCACTTGCGATTACCCGACTAGTGCTAAAACTAATTTCTGGTAGCCCCTGGTCCATATAACTCCCCAGTCTTTTATTTCATGCTCAGTGCAATTCTCTCTGATTCGGTTTTGGTTTTCCTGTGAATTACATTTGCATCTTATTGTACCTATGCATTAAAAAATCTCTAATTTTTAGATACAATAAATATGTTGCTATTAAAATTATTATTTTTAATTTCCTATTTTATTTTTTTAATGTAGAATAAAAAAAAATCAATGTTGGGTGGGCCCATCGGGGAATATTCTTGGCGGTTCAATATTCTGATTGAATCACAAGTCTATCAAAATCGAGGCATTCTGAATTGCTGTGCGGCGCCGTTGCTCGTGCACGATGGTTTGGGGCCTCTTTCCTGTAGACCCTCTTCCGGGTATTCTACATATGCAACTGACGTTGTTCTTTCAGCGGGGAATTTGAACGAACATCTTCTGTGCCTTCACTTCTAAAGGGTTCCTGTATACAATACGACTACTTTACCTGAGCTCTTTTGAAAATTTTGTATATAATCTGTAAGTAAGTAAGAAAAGCAGCAGAACTCGGAAAGGGTACTGCGTTCTGAACATATGGGATTTTAGTGAACGTACTAGTCAAGATTATAAAGGTGGTGATCAAGTATTTGTGGGATAGAATTTGAGGCAAATTTTTGTTCATAAATGTCATACTCCCTTCGTTTCATTTTCAAGTACCCATTGCTTTCAACACGGTTTTGATGTGAGAGTTATTTATTAATATTTGTACTGATAAAGTTTTTTTATTTTTTTTACTGGCCCCGGGGTAAACAAAAGATGTAAAAGTGTAAATAAAATTGTTTTTTATTGGTATTGTGGTAAATAAAAATTGTAACTACGGGTGATAGTTGTAGTTATTAATGGAATAGACAATAGTAAAAAGATGGATTTTTTTTTTGCAAAGGGGCAACCGAAAATGGTGCAGAGGGAGTAACTTTTACTGTTTGAAATCAATATTTTGAGCAATGAACCTTTGGTTTCTTGTTTGAGAAAGCAAGTTATGTTTTACCCACTGGTTTCTTGTCATGATTCAGGAAGAAATAAAAAAAAGAACTAGTGTTGGAGGGATGGTAGTTGAAGTGTGTTATAATACTTTTTCTTAATCAATGAAGTTTCCCCATTTTTATGCTATGAAGAGTTGAATACTACTCCATATCTTTATAGTGAGGGACTAATTCATATTGCTCTAGAGATGTGAACTTAAGGTATCAGTTATAGTTCCTGTATTACTGCACAGCTCTCTAACCTGTGTAATATGTGACTAACTGTGCATTTTTTGTTGAATGAATGAGCTCTACTGATGCTTCAAGTATTTTGTACATGGCAGGTGAACAGGAATATTATATTTTCCGAAAGGGGACATACGAAGTTGGCCGAAAAGGTACTTTCAGTTATGGTTCATTAGTTAACTCCTCTGCCATACAAATGGCTTTTAGTGAAGCTATATAAGATGTCTGCCAAAAAAGTCAGTTTTTTATGTGTTGGAATAATTTTATCTTGCAATTTGATCGATATTGATTGTAAAATTATCCTTCTTGCCATTGTTTCACTAACTCTATTACAATTTCTACCTAAGCAGGGGGTGGGAGGAATTTTTTACTCCTTTTTAGGACAATTGTGTCTTCTAATATTCCGTAGGACTTGTTCTTTCACAATAGATCATTTTACAAAGGCTGCTTTTTAACAGTCAACTGGTGAAGATCTTCTGTTTCTTGATTATGTATCATATTTTTATGTATAAAGTAGCTGGAAATTTGGAAATTTTCTTCATTGAAAAAGTGGTGCCATAGTTCAGACACCTAGTTGGAAGGCGTAAATTAAAACAATAGTGAACTTCGTACCTAGTTGACAGATTTTTTTAATTTTGGCGGATTTGTGGAACTTATTCAAATTACGAGTTGCTAAGTAGCTAGCTCCTTGTTGTGCATTTGATGGTGTTTGAGTATCTAAATGAGCTTTCCCAGTAGAATTGCGCTACTCATTATACAGTTAGTGTGTTTCTTTCTTGTTCATTTTTTTCTTCTATAAAATGAAATGTACATACAGCTCTTCTAATGTGCAATAGACTCTAGTTCCCTCTCTCTCCCTCTATACTTAAAACTGCTAATATATGTTAAAATTTGTAGGATGTGATATAATCGTTAACAAAGATAAAGGAGTCTCAAGGGTCCATGCGGAAATTATTGTAGACGAAATGATTTGCTTGAATCATTCGGAGAAGAGACATTCACATAACTCTTCCAAAGTTCGGATAAGAGACTGCTCAAAATATGGAACTTTTATTAACAAGGATCTGGATTCCAAGGAGAAGGTTCATGAATTCCCAAATAAAGAAACAATGCTGAAGGATGGGGAAGTAGTTGCATTTGGAACTGGAAATGCAAAATATAGGTAAGTTTTTTGCTTTTTTCCTGGTAGAACTATTTCTGTATTAATATTCGCTTGAATACTTTTCATATGTTTTTTTAGAAAAAAGCTTGTTTAACATGTTGTGAATATCTGTCATGTGGCAGGTTTTCTTTTGTTTCCCTCGTACTTTTTGCTTCCTCATCTAAGCCTTCATTGATGAAACAACTGCAAGAGAAGATGCTGATGATTGGTAAGTAGTCTTCTGAATCATGTTTAGGTTAATTTGTGAAATTTTGAGGCATGAACTTCTAAGATCTTTAAAGGTTTTGAGATGGATGTGCAGCCATGCTAGATTAGAAACTAAGTGGAGGCTTCAATAGATAAGAAAATCATAGAAACGGATTTTAGAATGTTTGAACATTTATGTATATAGAAGACCTTTAGACGCTCCAAGCAATGATTAAAACCTAAAAAGTAAAGCATCAGTTACTCAAATTAAAAGGAGTGGAAGACTTAAAAAGACTTGGATCACATGAAAGAAAGATATGTTACACTTAGTTTGCTTTTTGTTGACATCATCATTAATATATTTAGCATGCAGGTGTTAATGTTGATCGAATTTGGAGTTCTAAATGCACACATATGGTCATTGATGATTCCATCTCTATCAATGATGAGATTATTGATGCCATTGTTGCTAGAAAACCCATTGTCAGATTTAGCTGGACAGAGGTACTCTGCATCCTTTTCCTTCTTTTATGTGTTATATAGTTGCTAATTGATGAGTTATGGTGTTTAGTTAATTTCAGGAAAAACTATGTGCACTGAAGTACCCAGCACTCTCTCGTGAGTATATATTTTTCATGGAGATTAGTTTTAGTAACATCCTTGGAGGGACCTTTGCCCATTAAATTTTTTTCTGGTTGATTAAAAAATAATTGCTTTTCGTTCAGGGCATGCTCCCACTTTACTGTTTGAAGGAGTATCCTTCAAAGTCACTGACCCACAATCTCGAGAGCAGTGTTTAAAAGGATAATCATTTCTCTTGGAATCAATACACAAGGTGATTCTTTGAGCTGCTTTTAACATCTCATGCTTTCAAACTTTTATCAAGGTTCCATTTCCTCTTGCCTGGCAGAATAAATTTAAGGAGAAGTTGCAGTTGCTTTTGGATGTGGCTGGTGCTAAAGTTGTTTGTGTTGAAACTTCAGATCCGTGCAGCCAGGTAGTTGGATGCTTTTGTCTTTATTTTTATCAATAACATGTTTAAGCCTCATTAAATATATTAGCAAATAATCCAGAAAAATTATCTGGTATACAATAGAGAAAAGAACATCAGTACACATTTTTTGCACTTGGATGCTGTTTTTGAAAACATTATTATCCAAACTATGCATCCTATAAATGCTTCCATATATTACTTAGACTTGCAAATTTCACCTGGATTCCCGCACTGAGGCGCACATTTGTTTACGAGGGAAAATTGTTTAACATATTTTAGGTACTCATACTTTAGGGCAGAACTTTGTGTGCTTCCTTACATCATCACTGAAACTTCAAAATAAACTGGATAGATTATAACTAATGGGTGAAATATTGATCATATAACTTTTTAATTAGAACTTTTTTATCAAATTGAAATTATTGAACAATTTATTCATTTTCTTCATTTTTTTGTTTTGTTTTCTTCAAAATATTTTGGAAATGTTTTTGCTTGTCTGCAGAATTAAAGTGTATTTGAATTATATGTTGTAAAGTTGATTAATGCAATTGGCATATTGATTTATTTGTTTTGAGAAAAAAAGAAGTCCTCAATTAATTTATCTTTGTTCAGGAAAGAACGTTTGAGACATTATAACCTTTTCTGTTTTTTTATTAAAATAAACTATATACAAATTTATTCTCTGTTTTCCTTGTAATAAAATCTCATAAATAAGAAAAAACATCATTTTCGTGTTTTAAAGTGACTGGTCTAGTCTTTCCCTTTGATCATGTTTATTCGTTTTTCTTTCTGAGTGTTAATTTTCATGGATAAATATACATTTACAGTGACGAATAATTAGCCTAGTATGTACCTTTAACATGGACATCATTGATGTGTACACTCTATAATTCGAGCGTGCTACAATGCATTCTGGAAGAACAAATTAATTTTTAATGTCATTAAATATTGATTACATCTATACAATATTTATTGCTCTATGTCAATAATTTTGTATGGAATTTCCTTGCTTATAATTTATTTAAAAAATATAAATACAACTCAACAAGGAAGTTGAAAAGGATTGAATGTAAAAGCTAAAAAGAATAATATTACTAACAATCTTTTGTATTAATGTTTTAATAAAGTCTTGTTCCATAAATACCTCAACAAAGTATTGAAATCGTTATCATGTGTTCTTTGTTGCATGGTCTACATATTCTCTATCTGTAGTTGGTTAACACCCGTGTTATTGGTATATTCATGTGATAAGCTGGTGGAGATTTGAGATGATAAGTTTAGTGGTTTCCAGATTTAGTAAATATTCTTACAAACATTAAATATATTTTCATAACTTGCATACTAACTCCTTATTCTTCTACTGATTGTGGTATTTGTAGAATTTAGGAGATAATCAAGTATGTGTTACGCCATTTGGATCGACAGGCGTCAGTGGAAGTTTTAAAAAGTACATTTCTCTGCCTAAGCTGAATGAGATGGAACTAATTACAGCAGTCATTTCTGGACAATTAGACCCTTCAATTATGAAATCAGCGCCGGGTAAGTCCTATGTACTATTGGATGGCATGCCTGAAAGTATTTCTTTGCTTGTTAATTTTTAGCCACAAAACTTCACGTCATAATATGACCTTTACTTGTTACAATTTTCTGCAGTGGTGGTCACGTCTTCATGCTCCACAGACGAGACAGTGGTTGAAGATTCTGATGCAGAACTGGAAACTGCCACATCGGTTAGAGCAATTGAGGTAGTTAACTTAGTAGAGTCTGCTGAAGATGAAAGGGAGGAGAAGGTAGAAGCCCACGAGGTAAAACCTTCCGGATGTTTCCAAGCACAAAATATTGTTCACGTGGTAGATTCCAGTTCGCATGACAGTGGACAGAACATTGTTTCACCGAGAAAAACCGAACATGGAAGCCAAGAATTTTTTTGCTCCTAATCATGAGACCTCAAAGCCTGATGATCCTCATCGCGCTTCTGTGAAATCTGACAGTGTGAAATTCAGTTTGCCAAAGGACAGAAATCATACTTCTGAAAGTGAGAACCTTGATATAATATTCAGCCAAAATCTAATTGTTCGAGAATCTAACATAACACAATCTGGTCATTCTTCAAGAAATGTTGCAGCTATAGACTTCAAACGTTTTAGGAAGGTAAATAGCCCCATGATTTAGTTTCTCAATCATTGTTATGATTAATTGTCTTTTGATATCAAATTTTTATTAGGTAAGTGCTCCATCTGGGAACAGCTTCAGCAACCTTATCCCATTCGTGAAGCATGCGTATCAGTAAGATTCAATTCTTGCTCTTGGTCTGCTTCCCTAGTTTTTCTTGTACAATTATTTATGTCCAATGCATGTCTGGTCTTTCTTAGAGATTCAGAATATGGGAATGAAGATGTATTAGCATCCATAAAAGGGGAGAAAAAATGGAAGCAGATGGAAGCCATTGCAGAGGACTTATTTAACAATGAAAACGTCTGTACTCGACTTATGTTGTGTTCTTAAATCTTCATAGGCATAAAATTATTTACTTGTGTGATATTTTGATCCAGAAATCAAAGCGTGGAGCTTCTGGTACTCTTTGTGGGCTCTTTGCTCGTGGTTAATTGAGAGGTATTAATACGTTAGGAATCCTGCGTAATTGCTGTAAATTTGGTGATAAGATGTGTATACAGGTAGCCTATTACGTGTCGTGTCTTAAGTCTCGTCTGTTGGTTGAGTTTATGCAATATGCTGCTCGGTTGTTTATGATATCTGTCCTTAGTTTACGTTAGGTGAATCAAACTGAGTCATGAGTTGGTCATTATTGTGATGATATTTGCAGTTTTCAGGAGGGATATCTTGTCATTCAATTACTGAGGTCCAAAAGTGCCCGATCACTTATTCATCTTGGCTCGATATGCATGGCTACAATGCCCAAATTTAGGGGTATAATCGACATTAGTCATTAGTCTCGAGTTGGACAGAGAAACTAAGAGCTCAATGTCTCTCCAACCTAATCAAATTTTGAACTCCAGTTTCACTCAGTAATAAAATTTGATAGATTCATCAAATCAGCTCGGTGCACACTCCCCCTTCAAATTACAAAGAACAAAGAAGCACAAGTGTGCAAAAATTATAAAAATGCACATTCAAAAGCACATTCAGAATGGGTATGTAAATATTCTAAAAACTGCATGTTTGTCCCTCTTTGTAATAAATCTAAAAAAAATGCTCCTCTTTGTAATTGTCCCTATTTTAAACAATCTTATAGGTTCTAACATTGGAAGAATTTTATATTAGGGCCCAAGTTTTAAGGTAAGTCTTAATTTAAAATTTCTAATTTTGAAATGTCTCAAATTAAGATATATATTTTAATTTTTTCTCAATTTAAGATTTAATTTTATTATCTTTGTCTCAATTCAAGATCCGATCCATTTATCTTTATTTCAATTTATTTTTTTATAAGAAACTCAAAGCATAACAATATTTTATTTCTAATTAAAATTTAGAATATAAAATTAAAAAAATTATAATTTTTATTTAATATTCATATTTGACGTAATTAATTATCGTTCAACTGAAAAAAAAATTTAAAGTATGTTTAATCACATGCATAAAATTTTATTTATTTATTTATTTATTTTTATTTTAATATATTATATCTAAAAAATTAATTAAATATAAAATAATTATTATGTTAGTGAAGCTTTAAAAAAATTAAGATAAATGGATATAGCCTTGAATTGAGACTAAGATAATAAATTAGATCTTAAATTGAGAAAAAAAATTAAAATGTAGATCTTAATTTAAGACACTTCAAAATTAAAATTTTAAATTGAGGCTTGCCTTAAAATTTGGGTCCTAATATAAAATTCTTCCTTCTAACATTTTATAAGTTACTTTAAAAGCTTGTAAGATGTAATTTTAAGTAACTAATAAATCACTAAAGTGTTTGTCTAATAAAATTTAGAGTCGTTCTCCTGTTCTCCTGTGCATGCGAGTGCATACTATGCACCACTAATTTTTGACTATTTTCAGATCAAATTTTCTTTTGCCAAGTATATATGCTGCTTTTTATATACAAATGAAACTATTTCAATTTTTTGTTTTTATTTTTTCTGAAAGAAACTATCCCAAAAATCATAAGTTTTGTACAAATTTATTTATTATACAATTAATATCATCGTTCACAATATAAAATATTATTGTGCCACTAAATAAATATAATGATATAAATAAATATATGCATTGATATCAATTTTTTTTTAAAAATAATACTCCAAAAATAATATATAATACCTAAAAAATAATTTATAAAATTCAAAGAACAATTTATGGCTGAGTTTCAAAATATAAGGTTTGAAATTTGGATTTTCTGTTTTACTTAATTTTCCCATGAATTATTTGGATCTTCTTTTTAGTTTAATTATTTACTTGTTAGTTGATCTTGAGGGTATTATAAATTATTCTTGGGGTATTGTGACTTGTTCTTGATGTATTTACTTATATTTGTTCTTGAGGTATTGTGATTTATTCTTCGGGTATTGAGAATTGTTCTTGAGGTATTATAAATTATTTTTGGGGTATTGTGACTTGTTTTTGGGGAATTTATTTATATTTGTTCTTGGAGTATTGTGATTTGTTCTTCGGGTATTGTTATTTGTTTTATGGGTATTGAGAATTGTTCTTGATATATTTACTTAAACTTGTTCTTGGGGCATTGTAAGTTGGTCTTGAGGTATTTACTTACACTTATTCTTGGGGGTATTGTGACTTGTTCTTGGAGTATAAGTTGTTTTTGGGGTATTGTATGTTGTTATTGAGCTATTTTAATACCGAATGAATAATTTAGGAAGAATGACAAAGTGCAACAATTGCAAGACCCATATTTAAAAACACAACACACATAATTGCATATTTTCAAACACAACACTTTATTACACAACACAACAATTTCTCAATTAAATAAATATTATTTCTCAATTTTCGTGCCTAAAATTCTTCAATTTTTTTCTCTCTTCTCCCTCATTTTTCTACTTTTTCACACTCTCTCCTCTATTTTCTTCTTTTTTTGGACGTCTCTCTCCTTCATCTCTCCTCCCTCCTATTTTTTCTACTTCTCTCTCCTCTCTCCTATTTTTTCTACTTCTCTCTCCTCTCTCCTATTCATATTCGATTTTTAAAATTGTTTCTGAATATTCATATTCGATTTTTAAAATTATTTCTGAATATTCATATTCAATTTTTTAAAAGTGTAAATACTAGTAATTTGTTGTTGAATACTACTAATTTGTTGTTGAATATTGATATTCGATTTTTAAAATTGTGTCATTATAATTTTAAATGTTGCAAGATCATGTCATTAAATTCAAGCCCAATAATTTGAGCCCAATTACTATTAATTACAATTAAAAAAATTCAATTTTGAATATTCATATTCCATTTTTTAAAATTTGTTTCTGAATATCCATATTTGTTTTTAAAAATTATTCATGAATATTCATATTCGATTTTTAAAAGTGTGATTACTACTAATTTGTCGTTGAATTCAAATTCGATTTTTAAAATTGTGTCATTATAATTTTAAATGTTACAAGATCATGTCATTAAATTCAAGCACAAAATTACAGAAATAATAATCAAACCACAAAATATTCAAACTAAAATTAACAAAAAAGAATTCAAAATGCAACAAGAGAATTACAAAAAGAATTCAAAAAAAGAACTCAAAATTTAGTACTCATCTATCAATTCCATTACAATAGAAAAGTCAAAATAATAAGACCACAAAAACGCCACGAAAGCTAATCTGCCCTTTTCGTCTAGTATCCTCCAATCCTAAAAACTGAAAATCTCACGCCTAATATGCATATGGGCAAAAAAAAAAGAGAGAGTTGGGCTGAATTGCAATTGGGCTTTAAGAAACACAGCCACATGATCTCAAAAACACCAATTAAACATAGATATACCATTATTTCAAATTTGTGACAAATTTCTCAAAACACATGTTATACAGGATGAATTCAATCATTTCAACACACTTTCACCAATTGAATTCAGTTTTTCAGCAACCATGAGAATCAAGAAACCCCAAAACTGGGAAAGAGGAAATAATCATCTAGATACAGAATAATGACATTCTTCCGATCCTAGGCAGAAAAACCAAGAAATGTAGAGAACAAATTCTAATTCCAATAATAATTTACAATTAAAAAAATGAAATTAGATGCACACCTTGAGAGTCCCTTTGCAATGGGAGCATCTGAAGCAAGATTTGTGATAACTAATTCCATCAGCATACAACAGCTCCACGGGATAAACAGAATTTGGGTTTTATAAATTGGACCCATTACCTTCTTTCCTCAATTCCATCTGAAGTATATCTAATAACCAACAATAATACCTAATAGATTCAACAATAAACCCTAATAACAGCACAGACACACTGCTTTAATTATTCAACAATAATAACAATAGAACATTTAATAGTAATAAAAGGTGAGTCTGGGTATGACCCGAAAAGGATGGTATGACCTGCAGAGCAATAGTGAGGTTTTAACCACGATGTCTTGCAAACCACAAACCAATTTTTTTTTCCAACACAAAACCAAAACCACAAAGCCAAAGCTCGAAGCTCGCCGGACACGTCCACAGCCCTGTTCCTCTGCTATCGTTGCCGCCCTCGCCGTCCCCCCTCCAATCGAATCTCGCCGGAAATCTCTCTTTCCAGAAACCGGCCAACACCTTCCGCTTCTCACCGGAAATGGAGAGAGTCGCGTGCTCCCCTGTTCTGAAAAGGGTCGCCGGAAAAGCAGCTGTCCACCGAGAAGAAGAACTTCGAAGATAACAGCCATGCCATCCGCAGTTCAACACCATTCACGCCCACTTCCATAGCCCGCAAAGAAGAAGACCCACAGCCGAAATTTTGTCCACCATGCCGGAAATTAGAGAGGAAGCTGTTGGAGAAGCTACAACCCCTGATGTCCGACGAAGAAACCCACGCCTGAAATGGAAGATAGAGAGAGGGAAAACATTTCTGATGCTCAATTTGTTGCCGGAAATGGAAGATAGAGAGAGGCGAAAACATTTCCGGCCGAATATACGTTGTTTTTTGCTCTCAAAAGGTGAAGTCGATGTTCAGATAAAAAAATAAAAACCTCCCACCGCATGAACCGGAAGGATTTTGAATTTTTGAAATTGATCTATGACATTATAGAGAGGTGGAGGATTGATTTGATTTTCTCAGCTACATGCCTATACCATCAGCTGCATTCTTTTGCATTGGAAAATGGACTCTACCAGCCTAAGAAGTGTAAGGGGCCATCAAGTATTGCACTTTGTAAAGTGATTTTTTGAGTGTTCTATTATGTAAGATCACCTTTGTAATTGTTGTATAATGTAATCCACACAATAATGTATTTATACCTAGGGCTCAAGAATCAAGGCATCAAAATTTCCCAAGAGTACTCCCATTTTTTTTTGGAATTTAGAAATTAACCCAGCAACTCTCTCTTTGAAAAAATCGTTTCACTTCTTCAAGTAAGAAATAGGATTTCAGCACTTTTTCCTCCTCATTTGGCCCAAGTTTCTTAGATGGACAGAAGCAATTTTTCACTTAGGCGTGATCATGCCTAACAACAAAACCACTCTTTTCTATTTCTCAACAACAGAAACACGTTTTTACCTTATTTTCAACAACTCTTCAAGTGGGTCGTCTCTTTCTTCTGAACGGAAAGGAGCGACAACCGGCGATGAAGACTCTGCATTTTCAGGCGAGAATGAAACAGGGCTGGGTGTTTCGAGCTCCGGCAACGATGGTATCCATGCGGTTGCGAGTGAGGGTAGTGTGTGAATTCCGGCAGAGGCGGCAGGCTTAGCTCCTTCCGGCGCTGGGATGGTAACTTCGACAGCCATAGTTTCCGGTAACAAGGCCTCGAGGACAGGTGAGTTCCGGCGAGTGAGAACGGCGGTTGCAGCTTGGGCTTCAATTTCATCTCCTTCGAGAAACGGACGGCGGAATTGAGCGTTCTCCAGCTAGGCTTGCTGTGCTTCCAGACGCGATGATTGCGTGGGTTTAATGGATGAAGAGCAGGGAGTAGGTAGTGAGTGAATTCCAGTAGTGGTGAGGGGTAGTTGGCGGTCAAATGGAAACCATGTTTCCATCTTAATTCAAGAAGAAAAAAGTTGTCGTGGGTCCCATCTTTACAATGCATTCCAGCTGGTAATTCACGTGAGTGCTACCACAATTTTCTTTCCAAAATACTTGGTCAAAACCTGCCAACAATTTGAAGTATCAGCACAAAAGTTTTGGGCTTTGCAAATTAATGAATACAATGGGCCAATAAAATGGAAATTATCTTGGGCTGTAATTTTTTTTAATTAAGCTCAATTAATAACTCAACCATTTAATTCACCAAATTTTCTATTAAAATACAACACAATTAATATTTTTACACTTAAGCCCAATTAATCAAAATCGAGTGATAAAAACATGAAATAACAATTAAAATATGAAATAAAAGCACACTAAAATCATACAATTTTCACCCGAATCATTTAATGCAATATGTTGGAGGGTATGGGGTATTATGAGGTCCGTTCACGAATTTAAAAATTGTGTATGAAAAGTATGCATATAGTATTTTCATATACAATTTTTAAATTCGTGAACTGACCTCACAATACCTCATAATACCCTCCGAAATCTTACATTAATCCACGTGCAAAAAATGTAGTCTATTTATTGTGGACGGAGGGAGTAATTATTACTATTATATTGATTTTAAAAAAGAAAAAAACCATAACAACATGAGGAATTATGATGCAACTTACTGGTGTTCCTTTGCAATTGCTCCCCAAAAGATATAACAGGAATTGCTGATGCAAAAAAATATATATGTCGTTGGAGCCAAGATTCTACAGAGGAGCAATATTGTTGGTCCCAGATAAACAATAACAGGTGTATGGGGGGGGGAATACACCTGTAAGTACATATTTTTCAAAATATAAATTTTACAGCGGATTTAAGATCACAGATGACTTGAAGTAAGCAACAATGGGCTTAAGAACACAGGTGACCTGTTCAAACAATCAGTGGATTGAAAGGTCCCCTAATAGGTAACCTGAGTTTTGATCAGAGTTCAAATTTAGCAGCGGATTAAGTGAACACTTTTTCAAAGATTTTATCAACTCACACAAAAGGAATAAAGCAATAAGAGCACAGAGGATTTATTGTGGTTCGGAGTTAAACTCTCCTACATCTATTTTTCCCGATTTAACAGGAGAATTCCTTAACAACAAAATTCATTGTTTTAGTGCAAAGGTGCATGATCAAGACAGTTTTTCTTGATCTCTAGGATTTTTTCTGAGTCCTAGTCCTCTCAAGATTTCAGACTGAGATACTACTCAGCTCACTTTGTTCCAACTCACAGCCTTGAACCTGTTACAGTTTAAGGGCTTTGAGTACTCCAACTAAGGTTGAGATAACCCTTTACAATGATGATCTATATCTAGATTGGATTATCTCAATATGCTTCTAATGATAGTACAGTGTAAGCCTAATTACAGAGTTGAGCTCTAAACAATGTAAGCACTTGGGAAACTAGTGTGATTTCGAGTGCTAGAGGATTCAGATGAACTTTGGAGAGCTTCAGAATTTCAGATGAGCTTGATAGTTTCCCGTACTTAGCTTCTTTTCAACTGCTGTATTTATAGACATAATTTGAAAGACTATCCGTTGGAGAGATAGTTTCAAATTATGCTACTTTGATAGTCCAACGTTCTTCAAAATCTTTCTCAGATTTTGGGATGGTCAAATGTGTTAATTTCATAGTCCAACGTTTTTCAAGATCTTCTTCAGATTTTGGATAGTCAACTCTTAAGAATTAATGGTTGAGAGCTCATTAAATGTCTGCTTAGAGTTAATGCAACCTTTGGAAAGTGTGCCTTCCTAGGTTGTTGGTTGCTTCTGAACCTGGTACTGACATGTCAGTCTTTTGTGTCAGGTCCGTACATAGGTGGTAGCTTCTCATTGGTCTTTCTTTAATTGTTCCTCAGTCCAGTCAAACAGTTATATTGAAGTCTTCTGTCTTTTCATCAGGTGACTTGGAACATTCCATTTGTTGCATTTAACACTTCATTTATGTGTTGCAACTGCCTTCATACATGCTGAAGTGTATTTAATGCATCAGACTTGTTCTTCTTAGGGGAGTTCCTCAGGTCACCTTTACTCAGTCTTCTGGGGTGTCTTTCTTCAGAGGTGAGTGTATCTCCTAACTCTTCATCAGGTTAGTCTGATCTACATCAGGCTAGTTCTGTCTATGGTAGCTTGATTTTTGTAACTCAATTTTTCAAAGTTTTTAACATAGCCTCCTAACAGTTAGACTATTTTTCTAAGTCTTACAACTCTTTAGCTTATTAGGGGAGTCTTTTGGGATTTTATCAAAACTTTTTTATTAATCATTTCCCAACAAATATGCTGATTAGGCATCTATTCAAAAAGTTACACAATCATAAAACTCTTAACACTTAGAAACATGAATTCACATTTGTCATCTATATGCATTTACATTTGAGACATGATAAAAGTCACAAACCTGATACATGCCCGTAATCCACCACTTCAGTCTTGTTCGTAGCATAGAATCCTTCCCTTGAGGTCGTTTTCATACCTGTGTTACCTAAAAAACTGGCCATTCTTTGTAATGTCATATCTGAGATGGACCTCTTAAGAAACTACAACACCAAAAAATAATGTAATTTAATATATTTTACACTTCAAGCAAATTTAAACATATTATTTCAGAAATATTTGAAATGTGTAATGAATGTTTGATAAACAGAAATGGGACCAAGTAACCATTGTTTGTCGTAAAATATTTTAAAATGCAGGGTATTAAATTTCATAATTTATCTTAGTATAAGGAGATAGTGCTTACAGAGTCTTTCTTGGTGATACCATACTTGCTCTGCATCTGTAACCAGTAACCAAATAAAGGAAACAAATAAGCACGAGTATTAAAAAAGGTTCAGCTAGAATATTATAACATTAAACATAATCTCCTTATGTGAAAATTCATATAGATCCAACAACAACAGCTTGGCTCCGAAATTATGTGCTAAAGCCTTGGCAAGCACTTTCTGGTATAGTTCTAACAAAAAGGAGAAAACTTAATTAGACAAAAGCCATATAAAATGAATACAAATAATAAGTTCTTGACTAGGTTATGATATGGATAAAATTGCACACACCTGCAATCCCTGGAAGCAATATAGCTCGACTTGCTGGAGAAAGATCACATCCAAGTGTTTTAGATGAACATATGCTGCACTTGTCAGCAATACACGTGTTCGCTCACTATAAAAGACCTCGAAAGAGAGAAGAATGTCTATTAAATGTCATTTAAGACCTGGGAGAAAAGACCTTTAACCCTTGATCTAAACTACAAAAAGTCACTTAAAGATAACACTCAGTGTTATATCAGAGTGTAGTGATTCTTTAACCCTAAAGAACATGCCTTTTTTTTCTTCAGGGCATTATCTAACCAAGCCTCAAAAGACATAAACATGATGAACACATAAAAAGATGAAAAAGGCATGAAAAGTTTTCATCTCTTGCTAATAAAGAGATTTGCTATTTATCAAGCAACAAAAATCTTGTTTTATGTGCAATAAC
>JAPKLY010003200.1:7880-19885 GCA_026898435.1 Prunella vulgaris | reverse complement strand
TTGTTACATTCATCATTGTTTTAAAATCTGTAGTGCATAAAAATCTTATGATTTTCACAGAAACTGACTCTACAGCTGTAGACTTTCATAAGTCACTCAATACAATTTTGATTGTGAGAATTACTCTGATATTTTGTCTACAAGTGATTGTTTATTTTTGCAAAGTTTTGAACTCTGCAGCTGCAGACTCTCTAGTCTACAGTTGTAACCTTTGTGGTCCTGTTCTTAAAACTCTTGTAGACTTATTCTTTTACACTTGAAAAAGGGCTACTGTAAGGTTCTAGAATCCATCCTTTTTGAAAAGTTAGAAAATCTAATTTTGGACTCAAGGTCTATTCACCCCCCCTCTAGACCTTGACCACTTTAAGGGACCAACAAGTGGTATCAGAACAGTTGGCTTGCCACTGCTTTGATCAGTACCTAGCTAGATCCTTTTGGTTTTTGAAAAATACACTTGCATACTTGCATGGCTCCCAAAATGGTGAAATCCAAGGTTCCAATGTTCTCTGCTGAGGACTATGATGAATGGAAAATTAGAATGCAAGCACACTTGTCTGCAATCAATGATGAAATGTGGTCTATTATAGAGGATGGCCCCATACCCATCACAAAGGTCAACACTGCAGCTGATCAGTCAGCTGGACTAGATCATATTATCCCCAAACCCAGAAGGGAATGGACTAAGGATGACAAGAGAAGGTCCAACCTTAACAATGTTGCAAAGAACACTATTTATCACTCACTTGATAAAATTGTGTTTAGCAAGATCAAAAACTGCAAAACTGAAAAGGATATATGGGAAAAGTTGGAAATGATTTGTGAAGGAACTGAACAAATCAAGGAAAATAAACTCATGATAGCAGTTCAAAAGTTTGAGAACTTCAAGATGAAATCTGGTGAGACTCTTGAAAAGTTTGAGTCAAAATTCATTGAGATCCTCAATGAGCTAGACTCACTTGGTAAAGAATATTCACAAAGAGAAATGAACATGAAGGTTCTTAGAGGCTTACCTAGTGAATGGGACATGAAGGTCATTGCTATGAGAGAATCAAAGGATTTATCTAAGATATCCACCTTTGAACTCTTTTCAGACCTCAAAGCTTATGAGTTTGACATAAGCAGTAGAAAAGAACCTAGTTGTTGACAACCCTACAGCTACAAGTTCTGATGATGAAGACTTGGCTCTTTTCATAAAGCAGCTAAAGAAGTTTGGCAAATGGACCAAGAAGAAGCAGTTCACTCCTAAGGAAGATGGTAAGGTGAAATCTACAGCACCTAACTCAACTTATTTGTGCTACAACTGCAGAAAACCAGGACATTACATCAAAGACTGTCCTTATCCTAAAGCTGAGAAGTACACTGATGAAGAAAAGAGACTCAGGAAAGATAGAAAGAAAAAGTTTGGCAAGGAGAGAACTAGAGCACTACTTTCTGAGTTTGATAAAAACCAGGAAGACTGTCCCTCTTCTTCTCAAAAGTCAACTGCTGACTTAGAGGGTTCAGACTCTACAGACTCAGATGAAGAAGCCCTGATCTGTCTTATGGCTAAAGATGAAGAGGTATGCTCATCATCATCAAGTTATATTACAGAAAAGGATTCTTCCAGTGACATGCTAAGTGCAATCCAAAGCCTTCAAGAAGAAAATGAAGATCTTAGAAGAGAAAATCACATTGGAAGAGAACATGTGAAAGCATTGTTAGCTGGAGTAGAAGATGCTGAGAAACAACTACAGATTCTACAAGAATTGAAGGAAGGTTACAGTTGTCTAACAGTGGACAATGAAGAACTTTTCAATGAAGCAAGTTGTAGAGCTGCAGACTGTGTGGAATTAAGAGAAACAATCAGGAATCAAGAACTGATGATAGCTGAACTTGAAGAACATAATGCCTATTATCAAAAGAAGTTAAATTGTTTTGGAAAATCATCCAAACAATTGAAGAAGATGCTGTCTGAGTAAAGGCACTCAAAGGATTTGACTGGAATAGGATATAATCCTTGTGTTTGGATGAAATATCTACAAGAATCAATTCCAAGGCCTGAGAGAAAGTTTGTCAAAGGAACAACCCCTGAAGAAACTGTAGACTCAACTCTACAGCTAGAAGATTTGAAATTCTTGAATTCATTCAAAGAATTGTCACCTAAAAGACAACAGAAGATCAAAGAGATAATGGATGACTCTGAAGATGATGTCTCAACCATGTTTCAAAACATAACCTTGAAACAAACTGCAGAGTCAATCCTACAGCCAGAAGAAGAAGTCTATCATAAACTGAATATGGAAAGAAGACTCAACTTTGATAAATTCTGGAATGGAAATATGTCAGATATGTCTCCCTCTTCAAGCACTCAAAGAGGAGGATCAAGCAAGAACTGTAGAATTAACAACTCTACAGCTCCCAAAAAGGCTTGGATTGAAAAGAGTAACACTGGAGGAAATCCAAAGTATTGGATTCCTAAATAACTCATTTTATTTTGCATGGACATGTTGCAACCACCAAAAGAGAGATTTGGTACATAGACAGTGGTTATGCAAGACATATGACTGGAGACAAGAGTTTACTACAAAATTTGAAAGATCATAAAGGTCCTAAAGTTGTTTTTGGAGATAATGCTAGTGGAACAGCTAAAGGATCAGGATGTTTACTCAAAGGAAATGTTCATATCAATGATGTGTATTTGGTAGATGGTTTAAAGCATAATTTGATTAGTGTGAGTCAATTTTGTGACAAAGGCTACACTGTAGACTTTACACAAGATACTTGCATAGTCAAAGATGTTGAATCCCAAACCACTAAATTGACAGGAACTAGAAAAGTGAATGTTTACATTGTAGAGTGGAACTCTGCAGCTGAAACAACCTGCTTTTTAGCTAATAGTTCCAATGAAGTGAGTTGGCTATGACACAAAAGGATGAATCACATAAACTACAAAACCATGAATGAACTTATGAATAACAAACTTGTAAGAGGTTTGCCAAACACCAAGTTCAGGAAGGAACACTTATGTGATGCTTGTGTCAAAGGAAAACAAATCAAGAAGACTTTCAAGAACAAAACTCACTCAAGCACATCAAGAACACTTGAATTACTGCATATGGATCTTTTTTGGACCCATAGAACCAATAAGTATTAGTGGAAAGAAGTACACTTTGGTTGTGGTAGATGATTACTCAAGATTTTCTTGGACTGTATTTCTAAGAAAGAAGAGTGAAACTCTACAGCGGCTACCAGAATTGTTAAGAAGGATTCAGAATGAAAGAAATCTGAAGATTGTGAAGATCAGATCAGATAGAGGAACTGAATTTACAAATCAAGTTATTGAAGAGTATTGCTCACTACATGGCATAATGCATGAATACTCTGCAGCTAGAACCCCACAGCAAAATGGAGTTGCCGAAAGAAAGAATAGGACACTCAAGGAAGCTGCAAGAACAATGATTGTTGAAGCAAAGTTGCCTAAGAAATTTTGGGCAGAAGCCACAAGCACAGCATGCTATACTCAGAATAGATGCTTGATTGTTAAAGATCATAAGAAGACTCCATATGAGTTATGGAAAGGAAGGACTCCTAATATCTCTTATTTACACATTTTTGGATGCAAATGCTTCACACTGAATAATGGGAAAGAATATCTTAAGACTTTTGATTCAAAATCTGATGAAGGTATCTTTCTTGGTTATTCTAATGTTAGCAAAGCATTCAGAGTGTATAACAAAAGATTGATGATTGTAGAAGAGTCACAACATGTTGTTTTTTATGAACAACATAACTTCCTTAAAGTAGTTGCTGAAGACTCTAAGGAGGACAATTCTACAGTTACAAGTCAACATCAATATGTTGAGATCAAAACTCCTGTAGATTTGACCAACAAAGGCTTTGGCACTATAATTGTTGAGTTACCACCTTTAGAGAATGTAGAAGATCTAGTTCATGAGAATGTTCTAAAAGAAGTAGAATCACCAACAAAAGGACTTGATAAGTCTGCAATAGGTGAGTCTACAGCTGTAGAGAACAATGATCAAGGATTAGAACCTGTGTTAGATTTGATTTGGTTGAAAGATCAACCCCCTGAACATGTAATTGGAAACCCATCAGATGCTATGAAAACTAGAAAACAAATCCATGAGGCAATGTTTGCTACATTTCTTTCATCTACAGAACCTACTGATATTCATGAAGCACTGCAAGATGTCAATTGGATTATTGCAATGCAAGAAGAATTGAATGGTTTTGAAAGAAATCAAGTATGGGAACTTGTACCAAGACCTAGGAATCACAAAGTGATTGGTACTAGGTGGTATTCAAGAACAAACTTGATGAAGATGGAATTGTAACCAGAAATAAAGCAAGGCTAGTTGCTCAAGGCTATTGTCAATCTGAAGGCATAGATTTTGATGAATCCTTTGCCCCAGTTGCAAGATTAGAAGCTATAAGAATTTTTCTAGCCTATGCTGCACATATGAAGTTTACAGTCTATCAAATGGATGTAAAGAGTGCATTTCTTAATGGTTTACTTTCTGAAGAAGTGTATGTTGAACAACCACTAGGATTTGAGGAATCTACAGCTGAAGACAAGGTTTATAAGCTTAGAAAAGCCCTTTATGGACTTAAACAAGCACCAAGAGCATGGTATGATACCCTATGTGATAATTTGATCAAAAATGGATTCAAAAAGGGAATGGTTGACAAAATCTTATTCAGATTACAACATGGGAATGATATTTTGCTTGTCCAAATCTATGTTGATGACATAATCTTTGGCTCAACCAATGAGGAATTGTGTAGAAAATTCTCTAAGCTCATGACTGAGAAATTTGAAATGAGCATGATGGGAAATCTAAATTTCTTTTTGGGATTACAAGTTAAGCAAATGAATGATGGAATTTTCATCAATCAAGCTAAGTATACTCAAGAGCTAATAAAAAGATTTGGAATGGACAATTATAGGCCTACCAATATACCTATGACACCTTCTGTGAATCTTGACAAGATGAGAATGGCAAAAGTGTTGATGTAACCAAATATAGGAGGTTAATTGGATCACTGCTATACCTTACAACTAGCAGACCTGATATCATGTTTGCAGTTGGGGTATGTGCTAGATTCCAAGTGAATCCTAAGGAATCACACTTAAATGCTGTAAAGAAAATCATCAAATATGTCAAATCCACACAAAATTTAGGACTATGGTATCCTAAAGAATGAGGAATTGAACTCATTGGGTACACTGACTCGGATTTTGCAGGATGCAAGATTGATAGGAAGAGTACCAGTGGGATTTTCTAATTCCTAGGTGAAAGGTTGGTGGCACGGCATAGTAAAAAGCAAAATTCGATTGCCCTTTCTACAGCTGAAGCAGAATACATTGCTGCTGGAAGTTGTTGTGCTCAAATCTTATGGATGCAATATCAATTACAAGTCTATGGGATTGAATCAAGAGAAACAACTATATTTTGTGATAATACAAGTGCTATTGCAATTACACAGAATCCAGTGTTACACTCTAGATCAAAACATATAGATGTAAGGCATCATTTCATAAGAGATCATGTTGAAAGAAAGGATGTGAAATTGACCAAGATTCATACTGATTTGAATCTTGCTGATATTTTCACTAAACCTTTATGTGAATCAAGATTTTCAATCTTGAGAGGCAATTTGGGAATGTTAGAATTGTAATAAGACTCTGTGAAACTCACTAAATTGCAAAGACAAACCTAGAAAATTGAAAATTGTAGTAGAAAGGAAAACTGCAGCTGCAAAGTCACTCAACTGTAGAGTTGAACTCTACAGCTGTAGACTTAGTCCAGATCTACAGATTCCTTACCAACTGTATAGTTTCAAAATTCAAAGATTGTCAATTGCAAACTTAGTGAACTTACAGTACTTTGTACAATTCTGATACATAAATGGAGCACTATATAATTCAGAAACTTTTGTACTAAGTTACAGAAATTCTTGGATTTATTCAAACTTTTTTATTAATAAAATGTTTGAGCACGTGTAACATTTTAAATAGAATTAATGTCGTTGTGAGTTAGATTTTTGGACAAATTTAATTATAAATTTGGTTCAGAATTCAAACACTCATAAATTTTAGGTCAAAGACTGTTATACCCATGTTCTTAATGACTGTTTATGGAAAGGTATTTAAAGGATCCTTCATCCTTTTTATATCTTATTTTTACTTGTTCGAACCCACACCTGAAACCTTAAACACTCCCTATTCCCTACTAAATGAAACCCAGAAACATGGCGATGAAAGTAATCTTCGGTGCATTGTTCGACTTCGATGAAATCTTGAAGAAGCATCCTACTGATGCTATCACTACTAAAAAATACCCCCTCTAATGACGCTTTCTTAGTGACGCTTTTAAGTAATCGTCACAATACTATACACATATGACCCTACCCTTATTTATTTACATTTTGTGACGCTGTTTAATATATTAAGTGGGACTTTAAATATTAAAAAAATTCTTCCTCTTTCAAATTTCTTTTGTGACGCTAATTAATTTTGTATATTACTATTACCTGGTATTTCTAATTATCTTAAGTAATTCTACCTAGCCCATATACATACTCTAAAACCTGATTTTTTTAATTAAAATTTCTAATTAATATATTCCCTCCTAAACATTGGCGCCTAATTTTATTTCTCCCACACTTAGCAGTAATCCAAGTTTAATCAAGTAATGAATTTCGCCAATCAGTTCCGCGTTCTGGAAGAGAGCCCTAATTTCCTAATTGAATTTCGCCTATTAGCTTCGCGTTTTGGAAGAGAGAGCCCTAATTTCCTATTCCAAATTTAATCAAGTAACGACTCATGATCAGCTCCACGTTCTGGAGGAGACGTTCGGCTCTGTAGAATAGAGACGTTTTTGTTTTCGTGATTTCATCAGTCCGCAGACGTTCATCAACCACGATAAAGACGTTCGTTCGAGTTCTTCTAAGGTACGACAAAGGCGTTCTTAAGTTTTAGTGGGTTCATAGTTCTATTCAATTGGGGAATTCTCAAATCTCATGATTTAATTGCGATTTGGATTATATAGGTTTATCAATTGCGATTTCATTTGGGTTAATTCCTGATTTCAATTAATTGCGATTTGGATTACATAGGTTTCTTATTTCAACTTGATTAGTTTTTCAATTTTAGATTTCTAATTTAGTATTTAATTTTGTAGGCTACGCTTTTTCTCTTCTGTTCGGTATTACAGTAATATTCGTTTATCATCTTCTGGGAGATACGGCAATAGGTAATTTCTTTTATTCGTGCTTCTTTCTTGTTCTTCTATGGTCCCTGTTATTGGTTCTCTTTTGTTGCATCTTTTGGTCCCTATTCGTGCTTCTTTCTTGTTCTGCACAAGCTTGCTTGTTGCTGCTTGATATGTTCTACTGCTGTCATGCTCAATTTCTGTGCAGATTCATTATCTTGGAGGTGATTTTTAATAATAATTCATCAATTTGGGAAATGGGAGTTTAATGAAATTTTTCTTTACATTCTTCTCAGAGTTACTTGCCCATCCTTAAGAAATCTGGGCTAATTGAATCTCTTTTTTTACTTTTATAAAACTATGGATCTTACTGAAAGTTTACATGATGTGTTGCCTCATACTACGACCACCATTGTCATCCTCCAACATTGTCATCCTCCATCATTTATAATGAATATTTGTGAAGAAAAAGATGCATGTACTTAAACTATCACCTTAATTGGAAATAATGGTTCTAGAAATGAACAATATCTACATGCTCTTGCAATGTTGAATGAACTGATCAACAGCTGGTGGTGCTAGTACATTGGGAAGACACAAAACTATGTTGAAGATTGTAAATTACATCGTTATAGAACACATCTCTTAGACATCTAAACATTAAAAAAAAACTTTGACGTAGAATCCTGTGCTTGTGCACAAGCATTGGAGGAATGCCTTGGTCCCTTTTTCTTATTTTTAAGGTTGCCCGTTGGATCCCATAATTCTTCTCTTGTAAGGGTGCTTGGTTTGTTGTGTTTCACTTGACACTTTTCATTCTTGTAGATAATAGTAGTACGAATAAGTGTGACTGGGTATGAAAAGATTTTAATAATTATAGTTGATGTGACATGTCTTTTTGAATGATAATATGATTGGATGTGAAGTTTTTTGAATTAATATTTGTGAGGATGTTGCGCCTCTAGTAAATATACTTAATTTAATTTCTAAATAGTGACAAAGTGGGCTTCATTCTTTTGGGCATTGGGATGCGGTTTGAACTCAAAATTTGTTCACATTCCTACTTGGAATATGAGTTTTTGCCTATAGTAAATAAAGAAATAACTAGAAATATGATGCAAGGAGGAAAGTAAGGGAAAAAGGATTTCAAATTTCTTTGTGTGAATGAGATTAAATATATAGTTATTTGACAGTTTCTTCCATATATGTGCCAAGCAATCACACATTGCTGTACACATGTTTTATAATAAGCAAAGGAGAGAAATCTCGTCCTTTTTTATTGTATTTTCAACAACAAAAGATCTGTTTATTATCAAAAAAGAAAAAAATACTTTCAAAATTTACGCTGGCACTAATAATATTCTGGTAAAAACTTAACTGTATAAGCTTTTAATTATAGCTCCACATTACCTGGTCTTTGAAGTATAATTTGATTTACTTAAAAGAAGGGAATGCTTATGCTTACACCTATTACTTGAGTCCCGAGAGTCCCTTCCACTTGTTTCTCTATTTTGCCAATAATTGTTCTGTATGGCTTTTTGATCATTATAATGTTCAGAATCCCCTTCACCTGTAATGAGTTTTATTGTCCATGATGCAACATCTTATGCTTGGAATATTTGCTTCTTGATGTTGATCTAATTATTGGATTTTTCTGCTAGTGCATTTTCAGTATACAGTCCCTTACATATATTTTTCTCTTATATGACATCTGGACGTGAATTAATTATCTAATCAACATCACTAATATCATCACTATACCGTAAGATATACTACATACATTTAAAATTAAAATGCCCATAGGCATCACATATTCTTATTTCTAAGTGCCTGTTTTATAACTTTACAAAACAACTTCAAGAATCACTTTTTTTTTTCAAAAGTTTGCGGAGGAACTTTAGGACACCCTTGGGGTAGTGCGGAGAGATAAATTTGAAAAAAATGATTGTAGAAGCTGTTTTTAGACACTAGTATATCAACATATAGAAAATATGATGCAAAACATTTGTGCAGGAAATGAATACCCAATTAATCCTGGAACAAAATGTAAATCAATTAGGAATTACTTTGACTCTTGTTGGATACATCAGGCAGTTCTCTTAATCTGCATACCCGTTAAGAGAGTTGCGAATTATCATTCTCCTATAGTCTGGTAGCAAGATAGTCATGCTACCCATTCTCAAAGTTTGACTTTAGCTAGAGCAAATGAACATGTAAATCTGTGTAATATTTATTTATGTCTTAAAAGTTTTCTGTGTATTCAAAATATTCACACTCACTAGAGCAGACAACTAAATTTGGACCAGATGTATATACTTATACATCATTACCATACAAGGACAGCTTCTGTAATCTTCCCCAGCTTATGTTGCTTGAGAAATCCCACATTCATGAGGTCTGTCCCGTTTGAAGTTTGGCATCGGTGCAACGCATTTTTGCGTGGGAATTGATTGTTATTGAAACTGAGACTAATTTGCCTGTTAAATTCCTCATGAATTTTGATTCCATATTTTCTTATCAAAAACATTATTTCCTATTTCCTTGTTTCCTTGTTGAATCTACTCCACAACTATGTCTGCGAAAATCTGATGTCCATCTTGTCCTCAAATGCTCTTGCTTTATTTTTTGTTCACTAGCTTCACCATTCATCTGTATTTGAGTTAGGGAAAGTTCTTCCTGCTTCTCAGATCTCATATCTCATATCTCAGGATAACAGCCTTAGTTTCTTTGATTGTCTAAGGTTCGATTCTGGGAGCCTGAGCAACAAACATCTCCAAGATCGTGGGTGAGCAACCAACATATCTAAGGTACAAATAGAATTCTTAAGTTTTTTTAGTTTAGTGGTTCAATTCGATTAGGTGCATCTTATATCTCAAGATTTGAATTCATGGGTGAGTTTCTATAAATTATTTTCAATTATTTTATTATATAAGGTTTCTGGTCAATGTTGTTGGTTTTTTATTGTCTACCCTTGTGTGGGCTGATATGTGCTCTTCAATTGTGATGAGATCAAATCTAAAATAGAGTAAGCATATAATTTTCACTTATAAATATTATCCATCATTTTATCATTCATGATAATTATATTTATTAATGTGTAGTGAGCATGAGTCAATGATTAGACGTAAGAAGCGGCGTTCTCCAGAACATTATATTAGACGATTACATAGTGAAAATTTTGCTTCGTGGTTCTCTAGCCAAGTAAGTTAGATAATTTATTTGTCTTTATTTAATATCTTATCGACTTTAGTTTAATAATATGCAATTTCTGTTAGGTGGTTGGAGCTAATGATAATGACACTGAGGATACGATCCAAACTGATATTGTGTCTCTTGCCAAAGGACCCGTTCATGCTGGGAAAAGATATAAGGGATTGATTATAAATGGCTTTAGATTCCACACTAGGGAAATAGAACGAAAAAGAAAAACCCAAAATTGTGGGGTTGTGGTTGGTGCAACAACGACCAGCTTTGCAAGCAAAAAAGATAAAAGACCGATCTCTAGTGATTTGACATACTATGGGATTGTGAAAGACATAATTGAGTTATGCTATTCACAAGAAAAAAGAGTTGTATTATTTGTGTGTGATTGGGTGACGAAAGGTTCAAGGCTCAAGCAAGATAGTGACGGGTTCACCTTAGCAAACTTTACAAATATAAAGCGTCAGAATGAGCCTTTTGTTCTTGCTTCTCAAGTAGAACAAGTTTTCTATGTGGAGGATCCTTCTGACAAAAAATGGCACGTCGTGATAAAAAGTAAAGCAAGAGATAAATTTGAAGATGGAGACAACTTGATAATAAATGATGCAGATACTATGTTGCAAAGCGCACCATGCAATGAAACACCAATTGATGAGACTGAGAATATTTCTTTGGTCCGCAAAGGGGTGCCTCCCACTCTAGTAGAATAGAGGATATATGAGCATCACTCTATTATTCAATGTCTATGAGAGCTTATTTTCTATATATGTATATAGGATAGAGGGACATCACTAGATTATTTTTTTTCTCAAATTTTCCTTGTTCTTGCTTTTACATTTTATTTAGTTTGATGTTTTTATGTGATGAAATGATATTTGTGTTTATATTTCAGCCTATTATTATTATTTATAATTCAGTTTGCAGGAAAATGGCAAAGGGAAAATCTATTACTGTTAATGATCTTCAAGCCAGAGCTAGAGAACTAAGAAGTGCTCATGTGAACAGTGGCCAAAGGATGATGCAATTTTCTGTAGATGAAATTGTGGATGAGCAACATGATCGTCGTCGAGGTGCCATACATTTTTTATCAACTCATTTGTCATTTTCAGAATTATCTTAATATTATTTTAATTCTTTTGTCAAAATTTTCAATACTTTAAAGATAATATATCAATGATACGGGGACAAAGAATTACTGCCAATCCTCGTTATCCCCAAAGTACTGATAAGGATGTCGATGAGTTGCATGTTGACTCTCCAGGTAAATAATTTTATAATTTACTTATCCAATTGTTCTATTTATTTCTTTAAATGTTCTGTTTTAGTAGTATGTGAGTATTTGTCTCTTTATAAATTACTTGTTTGGACTGAGCACCTTCCATTACCCATGTTGGGGGTTTAAGATAATTAATTAGATCCTTAAGGTATGACAGAGCAAATGTTTGGCTGATATTTATCTTACTCTCTTATTGTAGGAATGATTAAAGGCCAGATAAGTGCAAATCATGTGCTAAGAAACAAAAAAAGCTCTTTATGTACTGACCAAGATTGGGTTGAAAGCACTGTTGATGAAGTCCATGGTCAACAAGT